>JAJOZX010010844.1:102500-124130 GCA_023014485.1 Bathynomus jamesi
CTGCACAGTTTCTTTTGAACACGTAGCCATAAGGTAGCCTAATGGATATATAAACAGTATACATTCCTTCACTGATAAAAGATTCAAACTTAATACCGCAAACCGACTTAACCCCCAGCATTAATTAAGCTTATATTTCTTTCATATAGCCGAGTCGAGTCTCAATACCCCGTTGACGGAATATAAATAAATAAAAAAGCCCTGTAAAGTCTAAATATGACGGTGAATGGCGAACTAATTAGCGCCTTGTGCGGTTTATATTCAATTAAAAGGATTAAGATAAAATCGAAGGATTAGATAAAATGAAAATTAATAATGTAAATAAGGCATTATATTGCGAATTGTTTTTACAATTATGTACGTTATTAACCCCAAACTCGAACAAAAACTAAAGAATGGTGTACGTTTACGAAGCATGAACATCTCAAGTTCTCAACTGCCGAAATTGAAAGTTAGTTAGAATTTTAACCCTTTAGTGCCCAGTATCACTTTACTGAGTTTGTTCTGGTTAACACCAGACGATTTGATTCAGTCTCGGAAAAGACCTCTGAGTGCTAAAGGGTTAAAAGGAGAACAAAAAAGTGTTTTTTTTCCACGAGTGAAATACAAAAAAGTAAGATTGAACTTTAAAACCAAATTCACCTTCCCTAACGTTTTACCGTAGAGTTTTCTCCCATTTTCTTTAGCGAAGAACATTTTCACGCGTGTGTGAAATTGAGCAATACATTTTTAATCTCCTAAAAATGAAGTTGTAAAATATAACTTTCATCTCGTTATAACCATAAAGTAAAAGGGTAAAAGCTATTTGCTAATTCACTGCAGATATCGCATAAAGTAACTTTTTGCAAAATATTCTGATTTTTTTTTCTTTCGAAGAGGAAAGGTGTTCGTGGCATGCCAACCAATTACTTAAAGATCTCGCAAACTTCTGCAGTTTATATGATGGATATAAGCCTTCTGTCAATGCGAGGACAGGGTGCCACTTCTGCCTAAATTTGGGGTAAGATTTAAGTCTCTTTCAAAACAAGTGTGATTTAGAACTCCCAAAATGGCTATAATTAAACGATAAAGTGTACATATTTAGTAAAGTGTATAGAACGATTATACTAAATGTTTGAGAGAAATGAAAATTAAGCAAAGATAGAAAACACTAAAAATAAGCGTAAAAAGACAAGGGCAAATATGAAGTCTTTGTAGAGTGAATTTCAACTGCATTATAGAACTCAGGAGTTCATAGATGATCTAAAAAAATATCGGGTGCTTGTTTGCTTTATGTCTACAAGTTGTGTGAAGAACTCGTATTATAGGTTATCTATTCTTCACAATGTGCATACAATGACTCGTCATTTAACAATTTTAAAAAGTTATTTTTTTTTTGTGCGTGTGTGTGTGCACGGTGTCCATCCAGCCCTCCCAGAACACCGAATATGAAGTGATTCCTGTAGCGATTGTGACGGCAAAAAGGCTGCCTCAGGTCCTACGTCAGGTGCGCCAAATAAGGGCTGGAGCAGGAGGAGGCGCGGTGCCTATTTGGATCTGCGTTGACGGGTTCAATCCGGAGGCGAAACATTTGGCGCGTCTTCTCAACATTCACGTCATCTTTCACGACAACAAATACGTTAAAGGTCAGTTAAAGACAGACAGACAGACAGACAGACAGACAGACAGACAGGTCAGCCGCCGTGGGGTGACAATGACGAGAAGAAAAGGTGATTATGTTTGAACATGTGATTCCATTTCTGTGAGTGGAAGAGCATGATGCAGAGTGGGCAGTGAGTTGCATATTTGCGAGGGGCGAGGAATGAAAGAATTCCTGGATTTAGTGATGTGCATTTACGATCATAGAAGAACAACCTTCGAAGGTAATATTGCTTTTATATTTACGGCATCTGGTCGATCGGAGAATACTGGATATGACCCAGTTACGAAATGCTCCCCAAAGTGGCTTAACCTTTTTAAACCTGTCCGTAAAATATATCGTCAATATTTATATTTAGTATAAATTTAGTATAAATTAGATGGACCTATACGCACTTCGTCGACAAGACCAAAGCATCGACATTATAAAAAAACTAACAACCCGACCTAACCTAACACCCTATCTTTACCTAACTAATAATAACAACACGTCGATAGAATGTTTAGTCGATCAGATGTCGTAAGACCAAATTAGATGATGCAATTTAAACATATTTTATGCATACCCTGCAAAAAATAATGGGTATAGGACCTACGAATTAAGAGTAAATCAACAAACCGGGCTATAGCATTTGCGCCACAATTTAACTTATGCGTAAAACTGTGTTCCTTTTATATAGTTTCGTTTTTGGCCAAATGAAAGAGATGTCCTTTTATTTCTATATTTGGGAAAATTAGGTTTTGGTTAGGTTAGTTAAAGGTACTTGTAGGTTATCTCCCCCCCCCCACCACCAATTTTGACAGAATATTTTTGTTAAAACTAACGAAAATATCACAACCTAACCAATTATCAAGGGCGTACAGTTGATCTATTAGTAAATGTAAATACTATTCCAGAAACAAACAATGTTATAATTAATAATAGATCAACTGTACGCCCTTGATAATTGGTTAGGTTAAGTCGTGATATTTTCGTTAGTTTTAACAAAAATATTCGGACCTTTTCCAGTTTGTGTACCGTTTTTTCATATAATTTTTTTTGAGAATATTTTTTGTTAAAACTAACGAAATATCACGACTTAACCTAACCAATTATTAAGAGCGTACAGTTGATCTATTAGTAAATAGTAAATACTATTCCAGAAACAATGTTATAATTAATAATAGATCAACTGTACGCCCTTGATAATTGGTTAGGTTAAGTCGTGATATTTTCGTTAGTTTTACAAAAAAATTCTCAAAAATAAATTATATGAAAACGGTACACAAACTGGAAAAGGTCCAAATATTCTGTCAAAATTGGTGGGGGGGGAGATAACCTACAAGTACCTAGTTAAACTTGCAGATAGATTTAGGGCGTATTTGAGCCTAAAATAATTAGCGCAAGGTCGAAAGGTACATTTTGACACAAACGAAGCGGATATGAAACGAACACATTTTGGCGGCCAAGTTAAAGTTTTGGCACAAACGCCATAGCACCCAACAAACAATACAAAGTTAATCAGATGGATAAAAATGGACACATTTAACCTCTCTTTGCATCGGGATCTTCCTCAAAACTAAGTAAAAAAATATCCGGAATCAGCCATAGTAAAATGCCCCAAGATACAATAAAATCTAAAAAAATGGATCTCATGAAAATAACTAGTTACTAATTTTACAACGAACTTAAAATTTTTACCGTAACATCGGTAAGTATATACGAAATTATCCAGAGGCAATAAAGATTGTAAAAAAAATCAACGAACCAAAACGGTTTAAAAACTTTAAAATCCTTCTTCTGGGGATTAATTATAAATCCTTCAAGAGGATTAATTAAAAATTTTGTATCTGTTGTTTTAGGAACTCGCGATAGAGTTAATGAGCATGTCGGATGGAGCCTTAGGAAAACGCTGGAATTAAACAGGAATGCAAATTATTTCATAGTCTTGGAAGATGACTTAGATTTAGCA
Organism: Bathynomus jamesi; assembly: GCA_023014485.1. Lineage (NCBI taxonomy): Eukaryota > Metazoa > Arthropoda > Malacostraca > Isopoda > Cirolanidae > Bathynomus > Bathynomus jamesi. The sequence continues at coordinate 106,091 of JAJOZX010010844.1, forward strand.
CCAGATTTCATGAGGTAAAAACGGCGGTAAAATTTAAAATTTACGACAATGAATTTCTTTCTTTTGGAGTTCCTAACCTAACCTGACCTGATTTAATAATGAATAACTTACCTAAGGCGTAAATTATTTAAATTCATTGTCGTAAGTCTGATATTTAGCCAAACATAGTTCAAAATACAGTAATTTCTATATAGACTGTGTTTTTATTATTTTAAGTGCTTTAACCGTACTTAAATAAGATGGAAAGTGAAAGGCAATAAAGTGGGAAACTAGGATCTAGTGGGACTCGAACCCGCGTCGTATGATTTCAAAGTGATCGGTAGAAACGCTGGCACAAAAACCCAGCGACGCGGGTTCGAGTCCCACTAGCTGCTAGTTTCCCGCTTAATTGCCTTTTCACCTTTCAAAGATTGTATTAATTTTAATTTAATCAATTTCAATTTAATTCTTTCGTTTCCGTCTAACAAATTAATACTTAGATATACAGGGTGATCAATACTTAAAAGTGCGCACTGCAAAATTTGTTAAATGTACTTTGCAATGCACACTTTTAATTGATCACCCTATATAATGCAACGATATAAAATACAAACACATTGAGACTATAATATATATAAACCTCGTCAGTACTTTGACCCTTTATTATTTGCTTGGCAATGCTGCTGCGAGGTGCTCGTACCCTGAAATAGGGGTATGGGCGGAATGGTGCTGTATGTGAAAGGATGTTTAACTCTTCATACTTCCACTTAAACTATGAATGCATCGATGAATATGTATACACAGTATTTAAAAATTATTGTTGACATTTCATTAGAACAGTTTGTATATGTATGTTTTGGAGAGAGGGGGGAGATGTGTACATTTCACTTTTAATGCACCTCTTCCTATCCGAGTTTTTTGCTTTGTTTATTTTCATTTGATGAAAATGAACGCAACATTTTTGACCTAATTAAAAATTCTCCAAATTTTGATAAAAGGTGAAGTACGAAAGAAACACGTCTATAAATGTTTTTTTTTTCGTAAAGGTATTTCCAGCAAATCGCTTGGCTGATGGACATCGACAAAACACTCATGATTGCCAATGCTTACAATTATAACGCGTATCCACACACAGCGACGGATTCTTCTAAAATTCACATTGTGCAGTCTTATCCCTATTACGGATGGATGGTCGGAAGAGAGAACGCCGTCAAAATGGTGCGAAAATGGGTTACCCCTGAAGAGGTAATGTAGTTTCGGTTCTTGGATGAATCGGTGTCTTCGGTCGAAGTTCACTAATAACGATTAAATAAAAGTGATTAAAATATCGAAAAAGTTGTGTACTTTTAATAAATTGCTGGAAACCATCTTTAGAGCAGTTATCATGTAGGTATTTTGCAGGAAAACTGTATTTCCTATTTCCTTCCTTACAAACAGAAAGCCGACTGGGATCTATTCTCGCATTATCATCACGTAAATAACAGCCATAAGTATACCAGAGGAGGTCCCCAGAACGAAACACATCGGCGGAGGTGGTGTTCACGTGTCTGGTTACGTCCAGGAGACAACGTATAATGTAAGACCCCTCAACAAAAAGGCCAATGTGGACCTCAACTTGATAAGACACTGGGCCAAAGCGTATGCCTTGGACTTGATGAAGTTTGCGTTATCAGCGACCGTTCTTAACATAACGCAAAATCCCTGTTCTCACCCGCCTTTGTCAACGGAAAAGGTAAATCGTATTAAATACTTTAAATTACAACTACAAATAAGGGTTGATCACTATTTCCATTCACAAACTTTAATCGCTGTACAAAGAGTAACGAAAGTGCAACTAAAAAAAATGGGGATTCGCAAGTTATACAAATTGTAGGGTAAACCTTCGAAGATTCAGTTTGTACGCATTAAAACAACATAAAAATGATACCAGGCATTTCCCAATGTCGAATGTTTAGTTATGTGGTATAAAGTTTCACGATAAAGGATGAGAAGTTAAACTGAAAAAAAAAATTTTGGTCAACAAATTTTTTTTTTTCCATTTTCACTGTGGATTTTTATACTAGCATAAAAACTGCTTATTCGTCAGTGAACAACCTCAAAAGATTTTTTATATACAGGGTGTCCCAAAAGTCCGGCATCATAGGAGAAATTCATATTTTTCTATTTCTACAAACCATAATTCATATGCTCGGGATGCCAATTTCCCGTCCACCATTCTGTTCAGTGACGAGGCTGTTTTTTATGGAAATGGTGAGGTAAATCGACAGAACACCCGCTACTGGTCTCAAAACAACCCTCACTGGTATACCTCTTCAAAGGAACAAGGTGCATCTCGGGTGATGGTATGGTGTGGCATTTAGAAGGATCGCATCATAGGCCCCCTCTTTTTCGATGAACATGTCACTGGAGGCACCTACCTACGTATGCTCAAGGAAGAAGCATTTCCTAGTGTCTTGAACGAAGAAGGAAATTTCCCAACATGTTCCAGCAAGACGGCGCTCCTGCACATTACAGCACCCAAGTAAGGGAATACCTGTACCAACAATTCCCTGGTCATTGGATAGGACGTCGAGGGCCTGTGGAATGGCCAGCTAGAAGCCCGGATCTCACGCCACTAGATTTTTATCTCTGGGGCCACTTGAAAGCGCTGGTATACGCAGAAAAATTAGGAGTGTTGAACATTTGCGGCAGCGCATTATTGTGGCATGTAACACCATTACTCCTGACATCATTCACCGTGTGCTTGCTGACTGGGTATCACGTCTGAATTTGTGTATTGAAAACGATGGTGGACATATTGAGCACGTTCTGTAAATAAAAGCTTTTGTTTTGCCTTTTATATTATTTTTCCTATGATGCCGGACTTATGGGACACCCTGTATATGTTGCCTTTATTAATATATCTACGCCATTACTTTTTTTTTATTATGAATACTCTGGTACTATTTATTTCAAAAGGTCACTTAATAATTATCAGCTATAATTTACATTAATAAAGGTGATACCCTAAACATTGAATACAAAATGAGATCCCAATAAACTATTGATTAAACTCGTATTAAATCAATGAGGCCAAAAAAAAAACATTATTATTTGGTATAGCAGAGAAGAATGCTTATGAAATCACTACATGCGTTCAACATTCTCATTAGTTAATGGATGAAGCCCATTTCCAACTAAATTCGTTTGCTTTTCTTCAATTTCAGCCTGGTGGCAAGTACGTTCTGTATCTGAATTTGACCGGAGACGGTGATGAGGCTTCATCTTACTCAACCATTGCGCAGGTCTGTAAACCAAATTTAAAGCTATCTGTCCACCTGTCTGTATTTATCCATCCATCCGCTGTCACAAGCTGTACAGTTTACAATTTATTAAAGCAATTTTTAGAAAATAAAACATGTATATTTATATTTATATTTATCTGTCGAGGATGTGTTTGCACTCCCTGTTTGCTTTTCATTTTTTGTCGTGGATTTTTATACAAGCTTTCCTCTCACAAGCTCTTGTATTTTTATATGAATGCAACACCAGTTTCAACTATATATATATATATACATATATATATATATATATACCAGGGCTGTGCGGGTCTATCACTTTCGGGTCGGGTCTGGATCTGGGTCAATTTTTCTAATTTACTTTTGGGTTTGGGTCCGGGTCCGGGTCGGAACCGAAAGTTCACTTTCAGGTCCTGTCGAGTCTTTCAGTATATGGACCCGGGTCTGGGTCGGGTCCATTATTAAAAATGTAATAATTATAATCTGGTATAGGATAGGTAATAAGACTGCTACCGTAGCTACATTAACAGGTTTTCTGAACCATAGTAAAACATTACACGGCTATACGGTAGTAGCCTAACCATATATATTAATTAATCCGATTTTGGAAATGTTTGAAAGTAGGTGTATTAATTGTATTAATATTTAATAGTAACTAGGTATAGTTATACACGCATTGCTAAGGGGCAAAGTACGATGTATGATTGCTCTCTTCAGCCCCCTTATTTGAAATTTTAATTAATTTTGTAAAAACAAATTCTATATTTTTTTGAGTGAACTCAAATGGAAAGGCGACAGCACTTGATCATATCGGACCCGTTGTTTGTTGCAGTGGATACAACTTGTGCAGATCCCAAGTCGTACTCTGTTAACACAGATTGAATGGTTTGTTTCAAAACATCTATGAAATTAATTATTTATTACTGATTTAGATTTAAAGTAACATTCTTTTACATATACTGTAATATTGTACGATATATATATAATATATATATATATATTTGTGTGAAGTGTAAAGTAATTTTTTGTGTGAAATGTAAATAATTTTTACCTTTATGCGAGCAGTGAAGTTCCTTGACAGCCAATGTTTTCACTTCAATTTTGTTTTCAAAATCATATTGGGCTTGAATACCTAAAAATCCTCTATCTAAGTGGCTGCAACAATCTACTTTTAAATGAAACATTTTTTTTTAAGAAGTATTTTTAACTTATTTTTTTCAGCTATTGTTCTAACGAAAGTCAAAGTAGCAAGATTTTTTTCTGTTCATGTTTATATTCATTGCAGATAGAAATGGTTGAATCAAAATTTTAAATCTAATATCTTCTACAATGCTAAAAGGCCGCCCGTCTATTGTCACTCACAAAATAAGGCCATTTTCTAAAGTTTTCCTATGAAGTTGCGGGTGAACTCCAACTTTAATTTGTTTAAAAAGTTTTTAACACTAGTTTGGCCTACATTCATTCCCTTGGTTTGTATTTGAGTTTTCGAAGTACTGCTAGTGCTAGGTAGGTTTTTATTATGATCCTCAACTTTACGATATATGTCTGGGTGACACAATTTTAGGTGTCGCTTTAGGTTTGTCACATGATTGCCACATACACTTTTCCACACTTTTCAAGTGGCATGTAGATGTTTTATCAATATTATTATATTTAAAATAGTATTCATTTGTAAGGCTAGTTTTTTTGCTACCACTCCCCACCGAAAAAAGACCTTGTAAAGGCATTGCAAATTCAAATAAATAGCAAATGAAGCACTGGAGACCAACCAATGTACACACTACACAACTCGCAAAAAAACAATAAAATATATTAGGATTAGGCTATTCTTCCGTCACCGTTAACTCTCTACTTCCAGTGAGTCATTTGGAGGGTGGAGTGATAATTCAATACATTTTTGCCAAATCTAAAGGCGCACACATAATATTTTGTCAACTAAAAACCCGGCTGTGCGGGTCCTTCACTTTCGGGTCGGGTCTGGGTCTGGGTCAATTTTAAAATTCACTTTCAGTCCGTCCGGGTCCGGGTCCGGGTCCGACCTGCCAGCCCTGATATATATATATATATATATATATATATATATACAAGGTGTCCCATAAGTCCGGTCTCATTGGAAAATTTATTTTAAATTAAATTCACCAAAGTGAACTAAAACAAATCTTCAAGTTGATGTCTTGTTTTGGGACATGTTTTTTTTTTGCTGCAGGTAGAATAACGGGCAAAGGCTAATATGAGAGTTAAACTGGTGAGAAAAAGGCCTCGGGAGGCCTTTTCCTTACCAGTGTAACTCGCTTCTATATTAGCTATTTATTTGACACCCGATATACATACATAAAATGTTTAAACCTCACTTCAAGTGTTTAGGCTTTTATGAAGAAAATATGATGGAACAACTTGACGGAGCCTTTATGCGAAAGTACTTTTACAACGAGATTCTGATGATTGCCTGTCCGGTTTCTCCGTATTGGTGAGTGTGTAAAAAGGAAAACGGGTAATTGGTGTTAAGTTAAGAAAAATTACCTTTCTTTCAGTTTAAAAGAGTTTTTGAATTCCAGCCAAAACGAAATCATGGTAAATTTTTGAACATCTCGTATTGCTGTGATATATAATCAGGCAATTTGTAAATTGACTGAAATTTTAGGCAATGTGTCAAATTGATGATACACACAAAACCTAACCTAACCTTTCTAGTAATGCTGCATATGCATGCCCACTGGTATTTCCCAATATGCTGCCTAAAAGTTCATTAGGTTAGGTTAGGTTGTGTGTGTATCATCAATTTGACATACTGCCTAAAATTTCAGTGAATTTACAAATTGCCTGATTTTAGACATTGATATATCAGCACACCGGACAAAAAATTAGTCACCCCTCTCAGAATGTACCTAATAACGTGTGACGGCGCCTCTGGCCTTGATAACCGCACGAATCCGGCGAGGCAGAGACTCTACGAGGTTGTGCATGTACTGAACATCGATTTGCTGCCACTCGTTCATCAGCCGGTCCCGAAGTTCCGCCAGAGTCCGTGGGTGTCTATTCCTGCGCTTCACTTTCTGTTTCCAGCCTGAACAACACCTTCGACGCATTCAGGATTAAAGGCTTCATTGGACCTGCGATGTACTCGTCGCCTCCCATCATTGGAGAACAAACAAAACCGGGACTCATCGGACCAAATTACACGTTTCCAATCTGCCGCAGTCCAGTTTTTGTGCCTCTGAGCCCATTTATAACGTGCCAATTTGTGACTTGCTGTTAACAGCGGCCTCTTCCGTGGTACCCTGCTCCAGATGTCCATCGCATGCAGTTCTCGTCGCAATGTCAGTTCGGAAATTGGTCGCTGGAGAACCTCATTGGTTTCTTGGAGCAATTGTTCTCTGGTTTGAAAACGATTTGCAGTTACTAGACGAGAAACATGGCGGCGGCCCCTATTGTCGAGAATTGTTTTCCGGCCACAGTTACGCCGTCGATTTTCAGTTGATTGCGAACTACACCACTCTTTGTAAACTCGCTGGACAGTACGCGTTGACACACCAACAAATTGGGCTACTTCAGACATTTTGTGTCCGTGGGCTCTGCCAAACACGATGGCTCCTTTTTGCCACTGAGTAACGTCTGCCTCACGACCCATTTTGCAGACTATATCCAACACACACACTTTGTTCTTCACCACCTCACGAAACAGATCTGATCCTGTGTGCTACGTCACCGCTACTTGTCACTTACCAATGCTACATCAGCGCCCTCTGTGTGACCTTGAACTTCCTACTATCGGTGCTATTAGGGGTGACTAATTTTTTGTCCGGTGTGCTTATATAAAAGGTGTCCCCAAAAAATGTGTTTATTTCTAAATAAATGTCCTAAGCTAATAAAAAAAGGAATCTAGACAAAGAGAAGCGCATGAGGTATGTAAAATATAGGAGTTTATTAACCGTAACTAAACATGTTCAGTTTAATCGCCATTTTTTTCAACAATATTCAACGTAACACAAATGTTACATACAATTTTTGGAAATAGCTCAGCTGGGATGTTGTTGATTAGTGATTACCTCGTGGACTTTGGTCTTTAGGTCTTCGAGTGTTTTTGGCCCGGTAGAATAGAACCTGTCTTTCATGTAATCCCACAAAAAGAAGTTAAGGGAGTGTGAGGTCAGGTGAGTATGGGGATCATTCCGCTGGCTCAGTGGCTCATGAAGGGATATTAGTCGCCCGGAAAAATGTTTCTTCAAAAAATTGCGGGTTTCACAAGCAGTGTGTGGAGGTGCTCCATCCTGCCGACACCACTGTGAATCTGGGGTAACACAGTTATTTCTTTTACGGGACAGAAATCTAAGTAAATCTTGTAGCATCTCACGATATAAATTTTGCGTTACCGTTACTGCTTTTCCAATTTCAGTATCAAAGAAGTAGGGACCTACTACACCATACCCAACAGTGACCCAAATGTTGAATTTATCAACATTACGTAGAAGCTCCATTGGAGCGCCAGCATGACTTCCCCACTAACGAAAGATTTGCTAATTAATCTCCCTTGACAGATGTACATAACATTCGTCAGTGAAATGGATGCGTTTCAAAAACAGAATCTTCTCCTATCTCTGCTAATACCCATGTTGCAAATTCCATTTTTTTTTTTGTTTTTGAACATTAGTCGGTGAAATTTGTGAATAAATTTTGCAGGGAAAAAAGGTTTAATTCGATACGAAGTATACGAGGCACAGATGTTCGTGAAATAACTTCTGCTCACCAACGTCGATTTGACTTCTGCGGACTGTGCGCAATAATTTCATGATGCAATAATTTACGTGTAGCGCAGTTCGTGTGGATCGTCGCCTGCCACTGTTATCCTTATATTGATTGCTTACATTCCCTTTTCTTTGAAATTTTCTAACAATTCGTGATACTGACTTTCTGTCGGGTGGATCTCCGCATCCATATTTGCTGCAAAAGTTCCTCTGCACCTGCGTCACAGAATTTGTCACGTAAAACCACTCAACGATCTTGATTTTCTGCTCCAGCTGCATACGCGGTATCAATGTTTGAGGGTTCAGCCAGAAATATATAGGTATATGCGGAATGAAAACCCCAATTTGTTACCTTTCTGATGAAGAAACCTCAATAATGAAATATACATCCATTATAAAATAACGGCAAATAAAAATAGGTACATTCTTTGGGACACACACACACACACACACATATATATATATATATTAGATAGATAGCTAGATAGATAGATAGATAGATAGTCAGTAAATAAAAATTACAAACACTTTCGTGCCCAACTTTTCCTCATCTTTTCTAATTCAAATTCATTCCTGGAACATAATTATTTTTCCCACTAACTTTTCCATTCTCCACAGTCATATTGAGGAAAACAGTCCCCTCATTTACAGTCCATCGGAGAAAGCGATAGAGGATGCGGACGAATTTCCCTTCGTTCACATGCATTCGGAAGTGGAAATTTGGAGGAGAGTTGAACCCACAAATTTTTTGGAGGAAATCACATTGAAGAATGCTTATGGTTTCATTGTAAACATCGACGAATGACGTGTATTTTGCTAATTAACGTATTATCTCTTCATATAAATCATCTTCAGCAGAGTCTTTTCATTTGTTAATTCCTACTGTGTGGTGGTATTTCCATTCCCATTCGACATTCGAAAGTAGGAATGCTCGAGGTGAAGATTCCAGATCTGGGAAGAAGAGTGTTGCCCCTCATTTGGGAAATAGAATAAAAAAGGGGAGAGCCGTAAAGTAATTGGGAGGCCGACGGGTATTTTCCATGAAAAATATAACAAATGGGGATCTTACCCTGAGAATTGGAATGAATCAATTTGAAAATTGCCTCCTTTTGAGATTCCTATTTTCGGATTTCTCATTCTTGGATAAAGACGGAAATGCGAATGGTCGAGATTGAGAAGAAACCATTTCATTGCCATTAAACGAGAAATGGCTTTTGCGGGACGATGAAAATACTATACGACGAATAAAGGAATATAAAGAGGGAGTGCGTGAAACCACAACAAGCCCGATACGCGTTCAATTCAATTGTTTTGATTGGGTTCGATTAAAACTGTTCAAAGTCCTGTATAATTGAAAATTTCGTCGATCGATTTTCACAAGTTTCATTTAGATATGGCTTATCAATATCGGCTTCCTTTCTTATCAAGTGAAAAGACATTTCTATTATATATATATATGAAAATTATTTCACGAAGGTAACACGTGAAAAATATTTATGATGAATAAAACCACGAAGGAAAGGAAACACAAAATGGTGCTCAAGCGCTTTCGTCTAATGACATCCTGAGGATGTCATTAGACGAAAGCGCTTGAGCACCATTTTGTGTTTCCTTTCCTTCGTGGTTTTATTCATCATATATATATATATATATACACAATCATGAACCAAAGTATGGAGCCACCTGTCTCTATTATATTATTTAAGTTATGTTCTCCAAACATTCATTTGCGAGTGTTATTGAGGATCCTAAAATTTACTGAAACTTTGTTTCTTTCTGTTGTTATTAAGCTGCTAATTCACTTACGAAGACATTCGCTCTGAAGAAGGATTTCCTGAGGGGACTCGAATCATGAAAGGAGCTGCACAATTTAATTCTAGTTTAAAAAAAATGCGGTATTCACAAATATTTATGCGCACCTTATTACTCGCTGTTCCGCAGCTTTTTACTGATCAGTAGATATAAGGTGTCCATAAATGATTACCCTGATTAAAGCATGCTATAACTTTTAAATAAACACTCGTATTCAAACACAGTTTTAATCATAAGTAGATAAACATACAAAGTTTTGATACATAGTTGATGAACTTAATAAGCTTCCACATGTGCACCCCTAGTGGAACGTAAAATGTCTAAACGGTATTCACACTCACGCCACACATTTTTCAACATTTGTGGGTTAACTGTTGCAATTGCATCCGTAATGCGTTCTCGCAATGTCCTGATATCTGGAACAACTGTTGCATAAACCAAATCTTTAACATGACCCCAGAGAAAGAAATCCAGCGGGGTAATGTCTGGTGATCTTGGGGGCCATGGGATTGGCCCGTCCCTGCCAATCCATCGATTTGGAAATGTTGCGTCGAGAGTTTCACGAACAACATGCGCCCAATGAGGGGGTGCCCCATCTTGTTGGAAGATGACAGTTGGCTGCCTGTCCTGCAGCTGGGGGATGGCGTAATTGGTGAGCATATCCAGATACACAGTTGCGGAAACAGTGTTCTCAGTGTTTCCACCGTCTCATCGGAAATTGATGGTTCACCACTGCTCTTTCCCTTTTCCACGTTTCCAGTTTCCAAGAATTTTTTCAGCCACAACATAATTAACTTCACATCAGGTGGATTCTTTCCATACTTTGTTCTGAACCTTCGCTGAACACTGACAGGAGATTTTGTTTTTTCAAGCCACACAACACATTGTGCCTTCTCTGTCACAGACGCCATCTTAACTGAACAGCTACTACAGCGCTCCTAGCGGCGAATGCGGTAGACGAAACACACCAGCACAGAAACTCTATTCGTGTACGAGATCAACTGTAAAAAGAAAACGGATGTAAGATTCGTCATTAAAACATGAGAGCATACTGTTTTCAGGGTAAACATTTATAGACACCCTGTATTTCCGTGGGACAACGACCAGAAACACACCTCCGGACACAAAATCCTGGATATGGAAAATATGCCCGAAATCCTTCCTTGGCCCCACCAAACTCCGGATGTAGAACTTGCCAAACGGAAGATGCAGACAGAGCAATAAAAGATAGCATATCATCCAATACTGAACAATTGGGAGAAATTTGTCAACAAAGTTGGAAAAACATCGCTGTTAAAAGATACTTGGATTTCATCAACTCAATGCTGTTATTAAGTCTGAGGAAGGACAACCAAATATTAACTAATTATCTAATAGGTGCATAATACATTATTAAAATGAATGTTTTTTCGATAATTTTCAAATTTCCAGTCCATTAAAGTTACAAAATAGAGCAATGGTTTAAATGGCTCCATACTTTTGTTCATGACTGTAATTGTGTGTGTGTGTGTGTGTGTGTGTGTGTGTGTGTGTAACAAAGCTAAAATTCAAAACCAAATTAGCAGGCATGAACCGACTGTTATTTCATTTAAAATAAACCCCCTTAAAATGACTTAACATCAACAAGAACTAAATTCTAATTCAAAATTAAATATCATTCACCATTTCTAAACTGACGATTCAGTAACAACATTTCTAAATCCAGACATCAACCTGACACCCACAGAAAATCCAGTGAAATTCAAATTACGTCTTAAAATCAAAGGTTATTATTCATTTTCAGAATTTCTGTTAAGTTAAACCGAATTTACATCTGCATGAATCTTGTATCTATCTTATGCCTTCAAAGTGTTTCATTTATTTATTAAAATTTATTAAAATATCTTTCATTCGAACAGTAAACTTTCCAAATATGTTATTGCTAAATCATTAAATTTATTATTAATGCAAACTGAATATGTATATGTATTTTGTTTCAACACAAATTATATTGGAAATATTTACGCAAACGATCGTGAAATAGTTATCCTTTTAATAAAAGTTTTCTATTTGTACTCCTGTTTAGAAAGAAAACGAAACTGAAACAATATGCGTGGGACCGATGTAATATTTATTTTTTAGGCCAGCCGAGAACACTCGTACATCAATAAACAAATAACGAACGTGGAACGTTTATATGAAAGTCCATTAGTAAATTTATATAAACCAATAAACAAAATCGATTAGAGAACCATATATTAATTTATATATATCGAGCACAACCACAGAAACCGGTATGTGATGTTCAAATGGGTTAATTTCACACACAATTTTTGAAGTCTTTTTCAAATCTTTCAGAAAAAAAAATTGATTAAGACGACAGAAAATGAGTGGAGGGACTTACTGAACAGTGTGTTTGAAGAGTACAGTTTACTGACTGAAAGAGCTAAACTTTTCTGCTGATTTTAAGTAATATAAGGTTTGCGCGAACAGAAATGTCATTTTTCAGTTCGGTCTTCAATAAATCGCTCAAGAATCCACTTCAATTAAGATGATTTTATTGTGTATAGCCACGTGTGTTGTGTGTGTGTGTGTGTGTGTGTGTGTGTGTGTGTGTGTGTGTCATTGAATATTAATTTTCGTACAAAATGGAAGCCATTTAATATTAAAAATAGACTTTTTATACCTACAAAAAGAATAAGTAATCTGACCTCAAGGTTACACGTTATATATACAGGGCGTCCCAAAAAAATGTATACACACTTTAACAGCTGATAACTCAATTGATTTCTTTCTTTCCAAGTTAAACCCATTAGAATTAATAATGGCAGTCAGACTAAGCTTTGAACAAAAGAAATTCATTCTAAAATGCTACTGGAAGTGTGAAAACGCAGTTGAAGTGCAAAGACAGTTTAGGAGGGAGTTTCAAACAGATCCACCAACGCGACGTACCATCACTCGAATTAGAGATAAGTTTGAAGCCGATGGAACTGTTCAGAATGTCCACAAGAAGCGTTCCGGAAGACCACGGACATCGACAAGCCCCACAAAGCAAGAAAGAGTACTGGAAACGTATCACCAAAGTCCAAGAAAATCTGTGCGGCAAGCGAGTCGTGAGGTAGGAATTTCAGAATCGTCTGTCCAACGCATTTTTAAGCGCTGTCAATGGAAAAGTTACATTCCAAGATTAGTCCATGCTATTAATGAAGATGATCCGGACCGAAGAGTGGAGTATTGCGAGTGGTACTTGGCACGATGTGGATGTGGATTGGACGAAGGGGTTTCGTAGAATACCCTCCGCGTTCACCAGACCTCACACCACTAGACTTTTTTTTATGGGGATACTTAAAAGACAAAGTCTACGCTATAAAACCTGCAACAGTCGCTGAATTGAGAGCAGCCATTGAACGAGAATGCACACAAATACCAAACGAAATGTTTCATGATGTTTGCGATTCCATTGCTTCGCGTTATCAGCAGTGCCTGGACCAGAACGGACGTCAGTTTGACAACAGGCGTTGACAAAACAATTAAATAATGTCTGTAGATTCTATTACATTTTGAAAATGAAATGTATTTTAATAAACACTGCCTTTATAATTATTTAAAGTGTGTATACATTTTTTTGGGACGCCCTGTATATATATATACAATAAACGGAAAAACAAAATTAAAGGATTGTGGAAGGGGGCACACAAATTTATAAGGAAAAACTATCGATTTTTAGCACAAGATTAAAAGAATTGTTTCGAACCAATGTTATAGATAAAATATATATATATATACAAATTTATACTGGAAATCTGCCCGGGTTTTAGCACTCTGCTCTTTTTGTATAAAAAAAAAAAAAAAAATTGAACAATTATCGATTTTTAGCACAAGATTAAAAGAATTGTTTCCAACCAATGTTATATACAAAAAATAGGGCAGAGTGCTAAAACCCGGGCAGATTTCCAGTATAAATTTGTATATATATTTTAATATTTTTTTATATATAACATGGGTTGGAAACAATTCTTTTAATCTTGTGCTAAAAATCGATAATTGTTCAATTTTTTTTTTTTTACACAAAAAGAGCAGAGTGCTAAAACCCGGGCAGATTTCCAGTATAAATTTGTATATATATTTTGTTTTTTTATCTATAACATTGGTTGGAAACAATTCTTTTAATCTGGTGCTAAAAATCGATAATTGTTCAATTTTTTTTTTTTTTTTTACAAAAAGAGCAGAGTGCTAAAACCCGGGCAGATTTCCAGTATAAATTTGTATATATATATACAGGGCGTCCCAAAAAAATGTATACACACTTTAAATAATTATAAAGGCAGTGTTTATTAAAATACATTTCATTTTCAAAATGTAATAGAATCTACAGACATTATTTAATTGTTTTGTCAACGCCTGTTTTCAAACCGACGTCCGTTCTGGTCCAGGCACTGCTGATAACGCGAAGCAATGGAATCGCAAACATCACGAAACATTTCGTTTGGTATTTGTGTGCATTCTCGTTCAATGGCTGCTCTCAATTCAGCGACTGTTGCAGGTTTTATAGCGTAGACTTTGTCTTTTAAGTATCCCCATAAAAAAAAGTCTAGTGGTGTGAGGTCTGGTGAACGCGGAGGGTATTCTACGAAACCCCTTCGTCCAATCCACATCCACATCGTGCCAAGTACCACTCGCAATACTCCACTCTTCGGTCCGGATCATCTTCATTAATAGCATGGACTAATCTTGGAATGTAACTTTTCCATTGACAGCGCTTCAAAATGCGTTGGACAGACGATTCTGAAATTCCTACCTCACGACTCGCTTGCCGCACAGATTTTCTTGGACTTTGGTGATACGTTTCCAGTATTCTTTCTTGCTTTGTGGGGCTTGTCGATGTCCGTGGTCTTCCGGAACGCTTCTTGTGGACATTCTGAACAGTTCCATCGGCTTCAAACTTATCTCTAATTCGAGTGATGGTAAGTCGCGTTGGTGGATCTGTTTGAAACTCCCTCCTAAACTGTCTTTGCACTTCAACTGCGTTTTCACACTTCCAGTAGCATTTTAGAATGAATTTCCTTTGTTCAAAGCTTAGTCTGACTGCCCTTATTAATTCTAATGGGTTTAACTTGGAAAGAAAGAAACATCAATTGAGCTATCAGCTGTTAAATTGTGTATACATTTTTTTGGGACGCCCTGTATATATATAGATTTTTTTTTTTTTTTTGTAACCTATATATAGGTTGTAACTCTTTATGTACTTCAGTGTTCCTGAGGATGTCATTAGACGAAAGCGCTTGAGCACCATCTGTGTTTCCTTTCCTTCGTGGTTTTATTCATCATATATATATATATATATATATATATATATATATATATATATATATATATATATATACCTACGGATCACCAATTTGATGTGGCCAAGAAAGTAGTCTTACTATAATTAATGAATTACATTGAAATGAATAATTAGGGGTCACCAGCTTGGGCCTACAGCCCAAACAAACAATATTTAATAAGGAGAGAGAAATTACTTTGTTGTTTTGTGTTTAATTAGGAAAATAAATCAATTATTTGTTCACAGTGATTAACAATTCTATAACGGTAGTTATAGTGATTAACAATTATACGAGGAGTGGTCAGAAAATAAGCTTACACGCAGGGGCGTCCACAGGATCAATTAAGTAAGGGGGCACTTCCAAATACAGGGGGGGGGAGGGTACAAGTATTTGCGAGCGCCAGAGGCGCGAGCTCTAGGGGGGTCCGGGGGCATGCTATCCTTAACGATCTCGTAGTCGCGTTGTTCACAACAAATTTTACATGTTTTAATTTTAATCACAGGATTTTCTCTTCATATCAACAATATGGGAAATTATACAATATTAATAACATATATAATAACCAATTACTATCTTCAAATATTATGACTGGATTTTGGGTTTATGATAAAATCTATCTGTAAGCAGTTGACGAAAAAACGAGGGGGCTTGGCCCCCTGGTGCCCCCTCGTGTGGACGCCCCTGTTTACACGGCGTAGAATTTCTTAACTAAGGACCTACATTGATTATGTTTGTATCAGGTGAATTCGTTAATCATTGTTGGCAACACTACACGTCGATTCGGCTGCCATCTATCGTAGATTGGTTATGAGTCAGTTGAACATGGCGGCTCGACTGGAACAGTGCCCTGTTATTTCTGCAACGATATTCCGAGTCTGTCAGTAGTCAAGAATTTCTCGAGCGCATTGCACACAGGAGACGAGACATGGGTTCATCACTGTACTCTGGAAACAAAACGTGCCAGCATGGAATGGAAACACCCTGGGTCCCCGCGACCAAAGAAGTTCAAGATTGTGAGGTCCGCTAGCAAAGTGATGGTTACCGTGTTTTGGAATCACAAAGGCGTTTTGCTCGCAGACTTCATGCAAAAAGGCACAACAATCAATGCAGCTGCATATTGTTCAACACTGGAACGTTTACGAGCGGCCATTAAACGTAAACGTCCTGGACTGCTCCGTAGGGCAGGGCACTGTTCCAGTCGAGCCGCCATGTTCAACTGACTCGTATAACCAATGTACGGTAGATGGCAGCCGAATCGACGTGCAGTGTTGCCAACAATGATTAACGAATTCACGTGATACAAACATAATCAATGTAGGTACTTTAGTTACGAAATTATACGCCGTGTAAGCTTATTTTCTGACTGCCCCTCATACAGCGGCATTTATACTCTGCTAAAGATGACTGATTATTAGCAATAAGAAATGGTTATACAGTCTAATTGTTAAGTACACTAATTCAGGTAGGCTAATGAGATATGCCAAGGTGAACACAGAATAAGTAATTAAGCCAATAATAACTGAAATAATGAAAGTACGGTATGGCACAGTAAATGGATTAGGTCGGTGAAAATGAAATGCATAAAAGAGCACATAAACAATCGTATGCAAAGTAAGTTATATGAATGAACACAATAACAAGGTGATACAAAACAAAAGTATCAGTTTCAACGGTTTTAAAGACACTTTTAGGGCCTACTCGATTAGGCAGAGCTTGTGGATTCTTCAGCCTTGAATCCTGAAGAGGCTTACCGTGACGCTGGATAACTCTCAAGACGTGTTGAGGGCCTACGTGAAGTTTGTCCGTATTGCGTTTCGCAGTAGATGACTTTGGAGACTGTAGGCCTACCGGCAGGAGGATGTGCTGAGGGCCTGTTGAGATACTTGTTGAACGGGCGCCAATCGAATTGTGGTGAAGGATGAATGTGAAGTCAGGGCCAGAAGGATGCGCTGGTAGAGTGATGTTTGCTTCCAGCGGGATGAAATTGTAGGTCGCCTCAAGTATTGATTCGCTTCGTGTATTGTTAAGGTGTTGCTTTAGGGAATGAGGCCAGCTGAGTTCGAACGGCGCTACGTGAAAAAGGAGATTCACGAGGAGGAGTAACGAGCAAAGTGAGGTTTGTAGCTTGTAGCCTACTAAAAGGTTCACGGACCTGGGCTTCGAAGGATTGCTTCTGCGGGCGGACTGGCCTTACCAGGGAGAGGATGTGTGTTTAGGGCCGGTAGAGACTTGTTGAAAATGGGGCCAACGGAAACGCCTGCAGCAGTGATGTTACTTCTTGCGGGATGAAATTGTAGAGGACCTCACTTGATGATAGACTTCGTGTAGGCTCGACCGGAGCCTTGAAGGAACAGCGGGCCGCTCTCCGGCCTTCGCCGGAGAGCGGGTGGCGTGACGAATGTTGCTACTGACAAAGGTGCTGAAAGCGAGACGTAACGACCGGAACGAGAAAATGGCAGGCGAGAGTGATTTGAGAAAGAAACTGCATTTTATAGGCCTTGGTGACGTCCTCTGGTGGTCGTTTCGGAAAATACCACAAAATTTGTGTTTCCTCTGTGGGCCTGTTTCCTGGCCACGTGTATAGCCTTTGTTTTGAATCCATGATGTTTGAGAACGGCGAGGAAAGGATTTCCGGTCGGTCTCTACATATATACCGTATATATAAACACGTGATCTCCAAATATATGTCCAGGTTCTTATGCTTCTCTCATACAGCATCCAGTGTATAAAATGAGCGTATTTTACACTTAATTTACTTTACACCTTCCTTTTTAAACTTAAATGTAAATAATCCTTATGTTCTGCACTATCTAAAGAGACTTATCAAATAATCTTATTCTGCAACAAAACAAATAGCTTACTCACAAGTTGTTGTTGTTGTTGTTGTTGGTTAGCCGATCAGCCCACCCTGATCGAGCAAGCC
>JAJOZX010010845.1:0-127173 GCA_023014485.1 Bathynomus jamesi
GCTAATGGTTTATTATATTAATGTTAATAATTCTAACGAGGGAGAGGGAAAAGAGTGCGGCTCAGAGGGAAAAAGGGGCGGCTCGCGGAAAAGGGGGATTGTTTTATTATTTTTATTAAACAACGTTAATATTTTTAAAATGCCTATCTAAACGGTTCTTAATATACCAACGCTGGTAGAGTTCACGACGGGCGCGGGAAGATTATTCCATTTATCAATTACTTTAAACGTAAAGAAGTTTTTAGCGATATTAGTAATGAAACGTCTGCCACGCAACTTAAATCCGTTATTACGAGTCTCCTAGTTTCGAGTGAATGCAAGTCTAACTCTTTAATCCTATCTTCATAAGGCTTGTTGCGCAATGACCGAATTAGTTTCGTGGCACGACGCTGAACTCTTTCTAACCTATCAATCTCCTCACGCAAATACGGGCACCAAAACTGAACGGCATATTTAAATTCGAAATTACGCGCTATGAAGCCTAACATCCTATTAGCTTTAGATATTCTTTTGAATTTTTAAGCAGTCTTATAGCCCCTATTTGGGCTAAATACCATAGTAAAATCCAGATTAAACCTGGAATAAAAAATAGCCTATAAGTACTAATAACAGCTTAATAAGTGCTTAATAACAACTAATAAATAAAAGTATGAAATTATCTTAACTTTCTGATCCTGATCCTGAATTTATAATACGATATAAGGCTAGCATTTCTCCAACTTTTACAAGCTATTATTTTTTTCATTTTGCCCGAATTCAGCTCCTCTTCAGCCCCCCATCCCCCCCGACTCGTACGCCTATGCTCTCAGCCCATGGGGAGAGGGTAACAGAAGAACAAGGTTATCAGCATACATTAAATAATTAATTTTTTTCCTTTCCAATGACAGCCAGCACGTGCAGTTTTTAGTTCATTGGTAAGGTCACTCATGTATATACAGAAAAGATAGGGTGACAATATACCCCCTTGCCTAGCAGCATTAGTTACCCTAAAACCTAGTGATACAGTGCTTTTCAATCTTACAAATATGGTCTGCTCTGTATACTGGAATACAAGTATCCTAAGTATATATTTGGGTACCTCTCGACATAAGAGTTTCTTGGAAAGTTTGTGATGGTTAACTCTATCACATGCTTTTGGTGCATCCAAAAAACAGGAATATACATTGTTGCTTGACATCTTGTATTTAGGACAGCTTCCTTTAGCATATAAATACACATACCAGTACCAGTAAGAGTGTATAATCCCCAAATTCTTGAGTTTCTCAAGCATACAAAGAATTTTAAGCACAATCCTTTCAAAAAGGAAAGGAAAACCTTAGGACTAGATATTTATTGTTTCATCTTTCACCCATATCAGAAAACTGATTAAAGTTTAAGTACAAAATTGCGAAGCAAATTTTATAGTTTAAAATTTTCTTTTGGAAGTTTAGCATTTGGTATTATTATTTATTATTATTTATTATTATTATTATTATTTACCCTTATTTGAATTTTAGCAACGTTAGAAAATCTAGAAGAGTTATTATTATTCCAAAGCGGTATGATTGATTAAATTGATTAATGCAACATTACTTGTAAGTTGTATATATTAAGTTAAGGCATATATCCATCCCATAAGTGTAAGGTGAGTGAAAATTTGTCATTTATTTTAGAGCCAATTTTTTGGGTTCAGGTGGCATCAATTTTGGATGCTGGCAGCGTCCTTTCTACTCTTGTCGAAAGTGTTACCGATAGGGTGTAGTCTTATAGAGAGATATCTCGCAATTCGGCTCGGTAGTCTAAATACAAGAGTGTTGCACCGTCCAAGTTGTGGTGATGTTGCAAGGTTTAAAAAGACCACAAATAGTGCCCCTTTTTTATTTATGCTAACTGAAGCCGAAAGTAGGCCCGCGACGAGTCAACAATCCTGAGGTAGAACCGAATAGGATCTCCCCGGGTCCCTAGACTGTATTAGTCTAGCTTAACCTAGGCTATTAAACTAAGGTAGCCTTTCAGAGCTTGTCCGTTCAAGGCTCAGCTGGGATTTTGAACCCAATCAAAGGTAATAAAAAATACTTAAGAAGCAGTCCCATTCCATTTCATTTGTATTTTATAATTATTTCGGGCTTATTTTCTTTAATCAATAGTGATTCTGTCAGTCTGAAATTGGGAAAATCATTTGCTTTATAAATTGTACGTGTACTGTAATAGTGAACATTTTTTAAGATTACAGTATTTGAATTTTTTTTATAGACTTTTCTTAAATGTTCATGAATTTTATTTGGTTTATAATTAATCCGTTTCCTTTTGGTCCACCTGACTTAAAGTCAAATCACTGCAGTTGCCGCGTTCTTTTAATAAAAGTTCGAGATCCGAGCCAGCTCCGAAGGTGGTTCGAGAAAAGTCGTTACTATCATTACGTTGTAGGTGGACTATGTTTTCAATGTGTTTTTAGCGTGTGTTTCAGCGTGTACTGTGTGCGATGATATGGTTTAAGGTGGGTGTGTTCAAATGATTGTTTAACTTGTTTAAACTATTGGAAAGCGAATATGAAGTACGACTAATATTAAAGCCATCATCTATTCGTCACAAATCTTGATTGTTTTAATAAGGTATCAAAACCCATTGCCGAATAGAATGCAAATTAGCTGATTTATGATTACTTCTATTTACAAGCAAGCAAATTGGGCCTAACCTACTGTACTTACCTTCCTTCGCCTAAATGACCAAATTTTACTTAGGCTCTAGTTGTTGTTTCTAAAAATTTGTTAAATTTGTATCTATTTAAATAAAATTTAGTGCAGACATGGCATCAAAACTAATTTTAGAATACAGATATTAGGTTACCATGTAGGCATACATCAAAATTATTCACCAGAGTGACCAGACATGCAACATTCAAACAGATTTGTCGTGTGATCTGGGTTTGATAAGGGAAATTTAGTTAAAAAAAGTCATATCCTGCTTGGCACCATTATAGACCTTTTTTTTTTCTTTTTTTTTTTTTCAAAGTATGACCGCTCATGGCCACCAAAAGAAAGGTGGATAGCAGAGCGAACACAGGACGAAGATTAAGGAACAGCTAATGGAAATGAACAATAGACGGGGGGGAGGAGGAGGAGGTGGGGGGAAGCAGAAAGATCATAGCGGAGTCACAGCCGGTAAAGAAGTCGGGAGCGAAAGAGGAAGGAGAACAACCCGGTTATCGAAAAGTAGGGACCTTCAGATAGAATAGCGCCAAGCCTATCAGAAGGCCCGACGCTCTCCAAAAAGGGAAAATACTCTGCGCGCAGCGCAGAGTAAAGCGGACACTCCACCAGGAGGTGGGCAACTGTAAGGAAAACGTTACAATTGGGACATCGGGGCACCCGATCCCCGGCCATCAAATAGCCATGGGTCAGGTGGGTGTGGCCAATACGGAGGCGGGCCAGAGCCACCTCCTTATGGCGCGACCGATGGAAGGAAGAGGCCCAACATCCCAATTTGGGTTTAATCTTGCAAAGTTTGTTATCTGTAGCGCCATCCCAGCGACTCTGCCACCGGGAGCGCACAAACCTACGGAAGCCAGGGATATAATCGGAAAAGGGGAGGGACACGGGTGAAACCTGTAGTCGGCACGCGGAACGGGCAGCTCGATCGGCAGCCTCATTACCAGCCACGTTAACATGTGCTGGAACCCAGCAAAATACCACCTCCTTGCCACCGAAAGCGACAAGGGTATGGCACAGTAGCTGGATTCGTCGGACCAGTGGGTGGACAGGGTCAAAACACTCCAGGCCATCCAGGGCACTGCTGGAATCCGAATAGATGACAAACGACCCATCCGGATGCTCCCGTACCACCTCCAGAGCGCTCAGAATGGCATAGAGCTCCGCCGTGAAAACGGAAGCCTCATCAGGGAGACGGGTACATCGGGGAGCAAGGGCAGACGACTGGGGAACAGCCGCGGCCCCAACGCCCCCCGACGACCTCGAGCCATCCGTGAAGACCGCAACACATGCAGAGTGACACGCCGCATGCTGAAGGAACAGAGACCGAAGCAAGGCAGAGTCAGAATCGCCCTGCGAACGGGGCGCAACGCCCTACAGCACGCAACACGGGTGCTCTCCCAAGGTGCAACACCCTTGAAAGAGACCGGTATAACGGATGGAGGAGGAGTGCCCATAGCATCGAGGAGGGAGGTCACCGTGTCGGTGAAATACCAACCCCCATCCCGGCAGAACGCCCTCTCCACCACCTGGAACAGAGGAGAGTTGGGAAGACGGAGGATCCGGAGATAGTGCTTAGCAATGAGGAACGACCTCCGATCCCCCAAGGGAGGGATGTCGCACTCAACCTGCAGACTATCAACCGGAGAGGAGCGGAAGGCGCCAGATGACATGCGCAGTCCTCTAGAGAGGACCGGATCCAGTATCCGAAGGGCCGTACGGGAGGCGGAGCCATACACCACACTCCCATAATCTAATTTTGACTGTACCAGGGACACGTACAAACGGAGGAGTGTCCGCCTATCCGCGCCCCATGTAATATGCGACAGATGTCCCAGCAAATCCAGGGTACGTCTTGTAGACTCGCGCAGCCGGCGAAGGTGGGGAACACAGCTCAAACGGCTGTCGAAAACCATACCCAGGAAACGCACTGACTGAACGAGGGCCAGAGGCTGACCCCCGAGTGTAAGATTAAAGGTAGGGACGGCGCCGGATCCCCGTCTCCTCGGCGGAAGGAAGGCCACACACGAAGTCTTCGGGGAAGACAGCGTAAGGCCCACCGACGACGCCCAGCGTTCAACCCGATTGACCGCGAGTTGGACTTGCCTCTCCACGAGGGGGGGACTCGTCCCCGCGGCATAGACAGCCAGATCGTCGGCATAGATGGAACATCGCACCGAGGGCGGAAGGGCTCCCGGTAGCGCAGCCATTATAGACCTATGACTTATGTAGGCTTTAGGCCTAAGTCGTATTCTCTGTGTTTATCGCATTTACCGGCGGTAAACCAACTTCAGAATACTTTAAAAATATTGGATCACCTGAAGATCAGAGCCCCCAGCCTTCTTTAGTTAGCCTTATAATGCTAACTAACGAAAATATCACAACCTAACCTAACCAAGCGTTAGGTCAACTGTACGCTCTTGACGATTGGTTAGGTTAAGTCATGATATTTTCGTTAAAAACACATTAATTATTTTAAGTGCTCTAACATGTTTGTTTTTCATTTCTCCAAAAAAAAAGTTATTTTTGAAATCAGTGACCAAAACTACATTAGTATACCGATTTTCATTAAAATTCGCTGCTAGCCCCCATACGGAAAAGATCCATTTATTCTATAGTTAATTTCCATAAGAGATTTTTTTGTTAAAGTTGAAACAAAAAAGAAACTAAGATAAAGGAATGAAACAATGTAACTGCAACGCATTTGACCTTGAAAAGTACATGACAAGGCAAGTCACAGTCAGCTACAAAATAACATACTACATAACTGTAATAGAACATAACATTCATATTCGTCAAAAGTACAAACATTAATAAGAATATTTATGCCACTCTTCAATGTCATAAAATTATCTTACATTAAAATTATTTATTAGGGTCCTACTAAAAAATCCTAGTTAGAAAGAAATAAATATCTGGCATCATTAAAAATATTAGTGTTGTCAAATTGGGCTACTTTTAACTTGTCATTCGCTACAAATTTTTTGTTTCTGCTATTATGCTACTTTCTGGCCTATTTTATTTTCATATAAATTGAAATAAGAATTGAAGGAGTTGTTGTTTCTACATTATTACCCATCAGTATCATTGTGTTATTACATTAGCACCAAATTAATATATTAATAAGAAAATTTTATACATACATTATTAAACAAATACCTAAAATATAAAAGTAGCCCAGCATAAATGCAAACTAAATTTATGCTACATTTATATGGTTTCTGCTACAAGACCACAAGTTAAGACCTATATAACCGACATCTGACATTGTCATCTGATTACACGTTCCCTTTTGTATAAGATACTATTTCATTCGTGTGGATTCCTGCTGCGAAGGAAGGAGGTTGTGACATATTTAGGAAGTTATTTTAAATCCTGTCAATGATTGATGTACAGTATATTAATCAATGTAGGATGACTTTCCTTAGTTATGATCTGTTCTCCACGAAACTTACTAGCTCTTAAATTCATGAAACTTAAACGATAACCTTGATGCTAGTTTTGGTTTTCTTCCACTTTCCCGCGTTAAGTTAATTTATGGTTAATTGAATGCCTGGTTAGGTCAACTGTACGCTCTTGATGATTGGTTAGGTTAAGTTGTCATATCTTTGTTAGTTTTAAATAGCTTAAACATTTTTATGATGCCTGAATAGCATTCGGTATAAATCTCGGATACTCGTATTCAAAAGTTTCAGTTGAGCAATTTAACTGTCTTTGATCAAAATGCTGACTAGTAACATTTAGGTAATGTTCCTGTTTTTGTGTGTATTGTTCAGGTTTAAAAGTTGAATTGCTGATTTTAAATGAAAAATACTGAATGTTTAGTAGTTTCCTCGATAATTTTCCGTTATACCCACGCAATTTCTTCTTTCCCGGTTAGTAGGATTGCCAACCCTCCCGGAATCGTGTTTTTTCTCCAGGCTCCCGGGACGTTATCCTAATCTCCCGGATATCTTACAATTTGAGAATAGTTTTCTTTAAATACATAATTTAGTATCACCTTATTTGCATATTATTAGCCTTTAAATAATCTGGATTTTTTTTTACTATTGATAAAACTCGTATGTGTATATATAATATACAGGGGCGTCGATTGACTTAAATGACCTTAGAATGTCTTTATACCCCCTGCATATGGCCTCAAAATGCCCTTGAAATTGGTCATATTTAAAAACTTTCTTGGGGGGGGGGGCTTACAGCGTCCCGCCAGTGGATCGGCTCGCCCCCCACCCTCCTTTATTGCCTGTATATATATCCCCTCCCAGAATTGTATTTCATGAAGTTGGCAAACCTACCGATTAAGTCAACTGTACGCCCTTGACAATTGGTTAGGTTAAGTCGTGCTATTTTAAACGAACGAAAGTGGTGAATATTTTAAACGAAAATATCACGATTTAACCTAACCAATTACAAGAGCCTAACTGGGAAAGAGGAAATTGTGGGGGTATAAGGAAAAGTAGTTTTATCTGAAGTTAATGGGATAACAAAGGTGTTGCTTGCTTTTAATTGTAGTACTGTATAACATTTGTCAGTTCGGGTCTTTTCCATTTGGGGGCGAGCAGCTAATTTTAATGAAAATCGATATACTAATGTAGTTTTGGTCACTGATTTTTTTTTTTTTAAATGAAAAACAAACTTGTTAGAGCACTTTAAATAAGTAGTGTGTTTTAACTAGCTTAAACTAGTTACAGAGGATTGTTAAATTTAGCCAGTCACATACTGCTACTGTTTATGAAAAAGTGCTCTAAGTGTGGGAAAGTGTGTTCTTGATAAAAATACTCGGTTCTTTCGTTGCCAAAAGCGTCGGTCAAACGGTAAAAAGTGCAAATTACGAAGAATGCGTTTCTTGAAGGATCTCGACAGATCTGTAAACGTATCAGAAAAAAAGCAATTGAATGCCAGATTAGGTAAATTGAATGCCCGGTTAGGTCAACTGTGTACGCCCTTGACGACTCGTTAGGTTAAGTCATGATATTTTCGTTAAAAACATTAATTATTTAAAGTGCTCTAACATGTTTGTTTTTCATTTCTCCAAAAAGTTTTTGAAATCAGTGACCAAAACTACATTAGTGTACCGATTTTCATTAAAATTCGCTGCTAACCCTCAAACGGAAAAGATCGTCAGTTCCATAGCTAATATGTAGTTTCGTGGCCGCCAGATTTCAGTGATCCTCCCGTTTTCTACGTCGGGCCAATTAGGGCGAATATTATATCCGGGTTACCCTACGCTAGGTTTCCACGTCAGCAAGTTCGGGTGAGTCATGGGTTTTGGGGATATCGAAAATGTGGCTTACGAAACTACACACTACAGTTCATCCCATAGTTTTTAGCGTGGCTTAAGTTCTGGGACTCGTGTACTGTATTATTTACGGCCAGTGTTAACCAGAATTTTAGTAGATAATGATTATTTAGTCGGAAAGTGGTACACCATCAGGCCAACTAATGCGGCCCATTGCTTTATCAGCATCATCGGGATTTGAATTCCCAACCTCGGTGTCTTCGCTTAGAGGAAAACTGTTGCCTAATGAGCTACGGACGACGCTGGCAGTTTAAGGCGATATACTGCAAGAGGACTATATACGTAATCTAGAAATTAAGTAAATTTATGAGCCGCTGGTTTGCGATTTCCCGGAGGAAGTTGATAAATTTGGTGAAAGTTACATAAATAGGTTATGAATAACTCGTTATAAGTTGGTAAATGAAATCTACGCATTTTAATTTCAGTTGCAAAGATGGATTTCTACTATATGGATGTGTCTTCAGCATGCCGTTCAGTCATGCTCACGGCAAAGGCAGTTGGAGTTACTCTCAACAAGAAACATGTAGATTTATTCAAGAAAGAGCAAATGACTCAAGAATTTATTGCTATTAACCCTCAACACTGCGTACCAACACTCGTTGATGGAGATTTGAAACTATGGGAAAGGTATGCCAAGTAATTGAATATTAGATCGTTATAAAGTTTTCATGCAATCTAAAGTGATCGTTATAAAGTTTTCATGCAATCTAAGTCTTCAGTATTTAGTTATGAACTCTAATTGGTACTTAGTATTATCGGGACTACCAAACTGTTTGTATTTTTGCTCGTCATTTTCGTTTAAACTAACGAAAATATCACAACTTAACCTAACCAATCGTCAAGGGCGTTCAGTTGACCTAACCGGGAATTCAATTAACCTAACAGGTTAATATTGGTTATTTCACCTAAATATCTTCTGATCTTTTCGTATTAGGCACTCCCTGTCACATTTCGGGCAAGTTAAGGATGAAAGAATAACGCCGTAATTGATAAAAACATCCAGTGCTTTGTCTCCCGGTTAGGTTAATTGAATGCTCGGTTAGGTCAACTGTACGCCCTTGATGATTGGTTAGGTTAAGTTGATATTTTCGTTAGTTTAAACGAAAATGACGAAAGCAAAAATACAAACAGTTTGGTAGTCCCGATAATACGTAAGTACCATCTAATTTCTAATTTGCAAAGGTTGATCGCAGAAGTCATTTTATAAAAGTCTATGAATAATATATTGAAGGAATTAATCAGTTTTAGTCTAATTAAAATTAGTTTTCTCTGCAGCAAGAACTAAAGTTAAAGTACGCCTTGGTGTGTGGGTGTTTGAGAGAGAGATATTGCAGCTATGATAAAAGGGTGTATAGTATGCAGTCTAGCTACGATTCGGCGGTCTACCTTTTAATTATAGCATATCTTATTTTATTAGGTTAATTGTACGCCCTTGACGATTGGTTAGGTTAAGTCGTAATATTTTCGTTAGTTTTAACGAAAATATCACGACTTAACCTAACCAATCATCAAGGGATTAAAGATATTTGAAAAAGAAATTTTCAAAAATCGATAAATTTGCAACATTCACCACAAAAAAATCTCATGGTTACCAGGACATGTTAGTAACTCAAACTCAATCAATTTTGGCTGGCTTAGGAACATTTATATACGTCTTTATACGTACGATTAATTTGTGCAAATTTAATTCTTTGCCCATAAATTGGAAATAAAATGCAACTGAAGCCTTCGAAGATGCGATTCATTTTGATTCCAAATCGATCAATCATCAATGTTGAGCTGACCCTCCCCACACAAATGTGTGTGTGTGTGCCCCCTCTTTCAAGAAAGGCTGTGTACGCCCCTGATCAAGGGCGTACAGCTGACCTTACCAGGCATTCAATAATTGGTACTACTATAGTACTATGGGTTCATGTTTACAATGAATGATATACCAAAGTAAATAGCAAACAATTAATTTTAGTACAAATGTAAACAAGCAATTAGTAAACAAGATAAGCTCTAATTAAAAGGTAGACCGCCGAATCATAGGTAGACCGCATGCTATAGTAGCACCGAAAAAAGTTCTAAATTAAAATTGCATAACGCAAGACTTAACTTCTGTGTTGAACTTCAGATTTTAGTAAATATGTAATAAGATTTTCTTAAATGGATGAATAATTTCCAACTAGAATTAAATTAATAGGGCATTTTCGTTGTAAGTGAACTAAGAAATATCTTTCACAGTCGAGCGATTTGTACTTACTTGGTATCTCAATATGGAAAGGATGATTCATTGTACCCCAAAGACCCGAAATCCCGCGCCAAAATTGACAAACTACTTTACTTCGACATTGGAACGTTGTACAAAAGATATGAAAATTATGTGGTATGTTCTAATTTGTTGTCAACCTAAAAAATTTTATTTCGCCATTACAAAGTCATTTGTGACTTAATTTTAAAGTTAATAAAATGGCTTAATAGTGGATTTCACGTAGTTTACAGTTTTGATTTCTTTTAGTAAGAAACTTTTTAGACAAGTTTGTCGGCTCGCTTTTTTTTTTCCTTCATGCACAAATATAGTTCCAATCTTTATTTGAAGCCAGTAAGTTTGACATCTTTTAATTTTCAAACAAAAACTCTACTTTTTTATTTAAAGTCATGATTTACAATATTGTTTAATTTCCAGTATCCCGTAATATTTCGCGATGATAAACCAGATTCTGCCAAGTTGGAACTCTTCCACGAGTCTCTAGGTTGGTTTGAGGGCTTTTTGGAAGGCAATGATTTCTGCGTAGGAAACAGCATCACTGTGGCTGACTTCGTTTTAATCTCGAGTGTGTCCACGTTTATTGAAGCAGGAACTGATGTTTCAAAGTATCCGAACATCACAGCCTGGGTCGAGCGATGCAAAACTCAGATGTCGGGATACGAGACCGAGAATGTTCAAGGGGCAAAACAGTTTGGAGATGTGATGAAACTCAAATTATTATCATAAGTTAATCCGGAATGATGGGATATTTAGTCCTACATTGAACTTTCCCTCAAAAAATTCTAAGTATTAAGTTTATAATGTGATTGTCAGCCGTTTTCATTAAATTTGAATTTTTTATAAAATTTAATACCAAATAAGGTTTCATTTTCCTTGAGTAGCAGTGTATTATTCAACGTAGTTTCCGTGTCTTGCTACTTCAGGAAAGGTGTGAGGGCACGGCGGAAAGTTCCCAAGTTGGGGATGGGTGCAAAGCGAAGGTGAGATTTGGGAAGGAATGGGGTTGAAACGAAGTAGGGAAGTGTAGTGTTGATTGAAATTTAAGTGGTTTAGGCGAAATAACGTTTACGTGAATTTTGTCCTAACCATTTTTTTTTGGTGACACAATAGTAGGAAAATACGTAAAATTTGTTGATGGAACTGGCAATTCCTTTCTCTATTGTCGAATAGTTTCCCTTTTTCCAAAAGGAATTGTGTACATGGACAAGCTAAGGGCACTTCAAAATAGATACTTTAACCGCGGTCTCTTAATGATTCAAATAATCATTCCAAATTTTGTGCGAATGCTGGAAGCTTTCTACTTTCTCTTTTAATTTCAATCATGGCCTAGATTTAGTATTTTTCAGTTCTGTATTTGAACTTAAAGAAAATTTGAATAAAAGTGACATTGCTTAACCCCCTGACTAAAAAGTATTTGCAATCAAGAATCTGGACTTGCCACCCATACGTTTCGACTCTATTGATGTGACTGTGTTAATGATGTGAATGTATTCTTAAGTAAAATAGAATCGCTTCAGGATGAGGTGCAGCTATTGAAAGGTAGCCTGCATACCCAGCATGGCCAAAACAGAGCTAAAGATATATGTAGCAGCATAACATCGGAACACAGAAAACTGACCTCTAGGATCTCAGACTTGGAAGCTGAGATGAGCATCAGGCAAACTGCCCAGCTAAACAGGAATACCACCATGACACAGCACAGTGATCCTCAGGATAGGAGGCCTGCCGCTCCTATTCTCTCACCATCTCTCACAGCTCAGCAGAGTTGTATATTCAAATTAGAGGAGGGAGAGAGAACGGTAAGGTACTTTCAAATTCTGAAAGAAAAGTCCAATAACGTAAAAAATTCACGAACAACCATCCTAACAGTGGGCAGCAGGTAGTACGTATCTACCCTGAACTGCATAGTCTGACATATGATGAATCTCCAACACAAGCAAACAAATTAACTGCAACAGAAGGCAATGCTGCCGAGACCATTAGTAATGTGGCCATGCCTCAAAGAATTTCAAACCTGCTTAGCAGCTAGTCACCCTGGTGAGCAGAATGTAGGCCATGGGTGGACAACAGTTAGGAAAAAGGGTTTGCGTCAGAAAAAGAAACAGGACTCTCGGAACCCCCCTCCATCCAGAAGAGAACCATGGCTGGGGCTAGCAACGAATAAAGCAATTAAGGCAGTGAAAATATCTCGGCAGGCCCATGTATTTGCCTCCTGTTTCCCACCTGACCTATCTGCTTCAGAACTAGAATAATACCTGCGTGAAATGACGAAAATTGGGACTACCTGCTCCAAATTAACCAATAAACGACCAGATACCTACAGCTCTCTTTACATTGACAGAATGTGAGGACCCTTCTGTATTTATGGGGCCAGAAGTCTGGCCTGAAGGAATCTACTATAGTTAGTATAACATGAACTTCAGGAAAAACTGGGTCCACAAAAATACGGGTAAGCAGACTCCACCATGCAATTCCAGGGAGACACCCAGTGAGAACAGTGATAGTGTGTATAAAAATAATGGTCCAATTTCACACTTAGTAGCTATAACTGTAGAGGCCTCAGTCAATGCTGACAGTAAGATCAATAAACTTTTCTCTGCACATGACATTTCTTGCTTTCAGGAAACTTGGCTCTCTAAACAAGAGTGCAAAAATTTAAACAACATTAAGTAACTACAAGGGAATGGCTAACTGACCCAATGGAAGTGGTTATTACTGTGGGCAGACAGAATAGGAAGGAAGGTGTAACTATAATGTGGCACTCGCAGCCGGATAGGTTTATAGAGCCCATTAGGCAAGGAGGGATATTATCGCCATACTTATTCAATGTTTATATGGATAACCTATCTGTTGTGCTGAGCACTGTAAAATAGGCTGCTATATTGGTACAATGATTGTTAATCATCTGATGTATACAGATGATTTAGTTCTTATTTTTCCATTTGTGAAAGGGCTCAGAACACTTTCAAAGGTATGGAAGGATAATGACATAAACTATAATCCTGCTAAGTCATTATGATTGAAGACCAAGGCCTACAAATACAGGGTGTACATAAAGTCAGGATCTATTTTTGTGAAGCACTTGGAAATTATATGGAATTCAATCATAAAATGATAGTGGTAACATTTATTAAATAATTAAGAGTAGGATTCGACGTGACGCCCATCAGTATCCCTGCACAGATCAAATCGTTCCGCAGCATTTCTAAACACATTCTGGAGCATTTGCGGGGTTATGTTATCTGCAGCAGTTCGTGTACGTAAGTTTTCAAGACTCGTAATCTTCGTCTGATAGACGTGCGATTTGATAAAGCCCCATGCAAAGAAATCTAAAGGGGTTAAATCTGGTGATCTCGCTGGCCAAGGTCTGTTGCTTCCGCGTCCGATCCAGCGATTTGGAAAACGTCCATTTAGATAATCCTGAACAATTTTGGCATAATGACAAGGAGCACCATCATGTTGATAGACGACGGGGATAGGATTGTTAGTACCGTCGTCTATCAACATGGTGCTCCTTGTCACTATACCAAAATTGTTCAGGATTATCTAAATGGACGTTTTCCAAATCGCTGGATCGGACGCGGAAACAACAGACCTTGGCCAGCGAGATCACCAGATTTAACCCCTTTAGATTTATTTGCATGGGGCTTTATCAAATCGCACGTCTATCAGACGAAGATTACGAGTCTTGAAAACTTACGTACACGAACTGCTGCAGATAACATAACCCCGCAAATGCTCCAGAATGTGTTTAGAAATGCTGCGGAACGATTTGATCTGTGCAGGGATACTGATGGGCGTCACGTCGAATCCTACTCTTAATTATTTAATAAATGTTACCACTTTATCATTTATGATTGAATTCCATATAATTTCCAAGTGCTTCACAAAAATAGATCCTGACTTTATGTACACCCGGTATATAAAATTTTCTGAATTTCAGTCGAATGGTATGGTGCTGTCAGAAGTAACCCAGCCTGATAGTTTTTCAGATGACTGTGATATTCTAAGCGCAGGGGTTCCTAAATTGTGTTCCGCGGAACACTTCTCACGGTATACAAGTGTTCCGCGGAACACCAATTTGGGAACCCCTGTAATCTAAGGCAATGTTGACAATTATATGCTCAGGGAAATACTTTGGTTAGAAAATTTCATACGTGTACATTAGGTGTTGATTTTGTTCAAAGTTTTTGTACTCCAATGTGTATAGCTCATTTGTAGTGAAACTACAGGCTGTATAATTTGAGGAAATTATATGTTGCATATAATAATATTTTTAGGGAGTTTATAAGAACTTCAAGATTTATAAATGGTGCTTCTAGTGCCAGTATGCTGTTTGTAGTCAATAAGGTACTAACTGTGCCAGTGTCCTTCGCAATTTTTTTATTTAAATTTATCACTAGACTTGGTGAGTCAGTCAGTAAGATAATAGAAGCCAGGGTTACTGGGCTCCGATATATTTTATAAATCTCAAATCCGGAAGCATTGGCTTAGGCAATTGTATGTTCATTATGCGCAGTGATTCACTAGCCTACTTAGTCAGTGCTCCAGACAACTATCTTTTAATCTTCTATATATGACTAAATCGTTGGTGCTAAGTTAATTTGGTGATGTTGCTAAAGTGTTAGTGTAAGCAGGAAGTTGTCTAACAGTGTATAAATGTCGGGGTAATGTGTATAGCTTCTAAATTAGTAAAGTTAGAGAGTTAGGTAGGCACTTTGTGGGACGCTGGAAATCTATGCTAGGCCCTAAAGAAGATCTAAATCAAAGCACTGGTAAGTGCCTTTGTTTGTTGTTTAGAAACCTAGTAACTTGGCGGGGTCACTAACCCCAAGTTATTACAATTTGTTTGTATAGTTCCACCACAGATGAGATGTATATAATGCAGTACAGTATATAAGTTCTAAAAAAATAAGTTTTGACTGATTCTGAACACACACCAAATTTTCTTACTACTGTTACCCTGTACAGTGTAGCTACATAGCTTTTGAATGAAAATGAAAAAGGTTTATTGGCAGACCATAGTCCATATGACATGACAATAATAATACAATGACAGTTCACATACTAAGGATAGAAATATATAAAATTAATGAAAAATAATAATGTCGAAGTTAACTGGAGCTACAGACAAACGTTTTCGTACACGAATTCCATAACTTAGAAGACAAACGGCAGGACTCGTGGATAGCTTGGATAATCGGGTTGGTTGAATTCTCAATTCTTTGCATTAGACTGTATGAGCACGTTTTGTTACATCTGGAAAGGTCGGGACGTTTTTACGTTGCCTCTCAATATCAAGTTCATCTCGTAGCTCGTGAGTAATTTACATAACCTAAGTATTTACATGTCTTCGACAGGTATTGTCTGACTATTCACTTCCAGACCTACATGATATATGTTTCAATGCTGTAGATTGCACCTAAAAATCAGAATACAACTTTCCCCCACTATAGGTGATATAATTTTCTATATTCATGTATCTCTAATAGTATTCTCAGCCATAGGCGTACGACACCTAATCTTTTTGGCGGGGCTAATACAAATTTGCCCGAATTTTTAAGTTACAACAAAGAATATATATATATATATATATATATAAAATTAGGATCATCACAGGCTCAGGCTCCTCACTCCAACAGGCCATTAGAAGCACTAACATTACAAAAGGATACGTGTCATGCTTTGCAAAATTAATTGTATGATTTTTCTTTTTTATGCAACTTCCATGATGTAATCCCTACCGGTACTTAGTTAATTTTGATTAATAGGGCATAAGACTACAGGGTGTCCCGTAAGTCTGGACCCATAGGGATTTATAATATATTTTTTTATTATGTTATTATTATTATTTTATTATTATTTTTTATTATTTTTTATATTTTTTATTATGATTTTTATTTGTGGGGCCACTTGAAAGCCAAAGTGTACGAGGTCAAACTTCAGAACATTTTCCACCTTAAAGCACGCATTGTGGAGGCGTGTCAAGAAATTTGTGCGACTGTGATTCAGAAAGTGCTGTCGCAGTGGAGATTGCGTCTTCAACTATGTGTGCGACACAACGGCGGACAC
The DNA here is from genome assembly GCA_023014485.1 of Bathynomus jamesi. Taxonomy (NCBI): domain Eukaryota; kingdom Metazoa; phylum Arthropoda; class Malacostraca; order Isopoda; family Cirolanidae; genus Bathynomus; species Bathynomus jamesi. The sequence goes on from JAJOZX010010845.1 coordinate 16,310, forward strand.
TTTGAACAGATTATATAATAAATTTTTGGACTATTTTGTAATTTTATTATTTTTCCCTATGGGTCCAGACTTACGGGACACCCTGTATATCAAATATTTTATTCATGCATAAGAAAAATAATAAAAACTTGTGAGCCAACACAACTTAAATAAATTTAGTAGCACCTACTGTGCTCACAATGTAAAATGAAAGTTGAAAGAACATATCTTTTGAGAAATTAAAATTGGTGTGCAGTCCGCAAACATATTAAAATTAAGCATTAAGCACCTACCCTAAAAAGAGACCATAATAGACATCTCAAGTAATTAGTATCAAGCTAATAATGTCAATAATTAGCTAAATAATAATATATAGCATGTCATTTATAAGGTCAGTCTTAATTTACTTGAGTTTGATAAAAGTTTGACATAGCCTAAATGAAATTATACTAGCAAGTTTAAGGGAATAGACCTAGGGGCTAGGGCTTTACCTATTTAATTTGGCTAATAAAGTATTAGTACCTTATCTAATTATAAAAATTTCAACTTGCCAGGTAATTCAATATTCATGATAAGCTTAGAAGCAATTAACTCACGACAAGAATTATCTACAGAAGCTAAGGCTAACAAAGACCCTAAGATCCACTCTAAGATTAGCCCGAGAGAAAGAAGAAAGTAAGGGGTTAAAAGAAAAGAATAAGGGGTTAAGTAAGTAGCAAAACCTATCACTCGTGGGTTAAAATTCATTCACAGAGAGAGAAAGAACGACAACACCACCATCCGCCGGCCACTGCCGACAAGTCGGAAAAATAGTCGAAGAGAATACTTCCAGCTGTTGCAGACCAGTCCTCCACTCCATAAGGAGGTAGAGGATGCAGCCCACTCTGCCGGAAAGGAGTGAAAGATGAAAAGAAGTAAAATAAGAACGCATTACAAACCATGCAACACATTCTTAACTCAAACACTATCATACCATGCAAACTACAGACATGCAATGAAGAGAGTTACAGACATACAAATAGAGAGAGAGAGAGAGAGAGAGAGAATAACAAAAAGTGGGTTAGTTTACGCTACGAGCTACATCAAAGTTCGTGTTAGTCTAATTTTTTTTTTTTTTTTTTTGCTGGCATCACACGCTGGCATGTCACAAGCTGGCATTATCGTCAACAGACTCATCCTCGATCACCACCCCTAGAGCTCCTGTTGCTAATGGTTTTATTATATTAATGTTAATAATTCTAACGAGGGAGAGGGAAAAGAGTGCGGCTCAGAGGGAAAAAGGGGGATTGTTTTATTATTTTTATTAAACAACGTTAATATTTTTAAAATGCCTATCTAAACGGTTCTTAAACATATCAACGCTGGTAGAGTTCACGACGGGCGCGGGAAGATTATTCCATTTATCAATTACTTTAAACGTAAAGAAGTTTTTAGCGATATTAGTAATGAAACGTCTGCCACGCAACTTAAATCCGTTATTACGAGTCTCCTAGTTTCGAGTGAATGCAAGTCTAACTCTTTAATCCTATCTTCATAAGGTTGTTGCGCAATGACCGAATTAGTTTCGTGGCACGACGCTGAACTCTTTCTAACCTATCAATATCCTCACGCAAATACGGGCACCAAAACTGAACGGCATATTTAAATTCGAAATTACGTGCTATGAAGCCTAACATCCTATTAGCTTTAGATATTCTTTTGAATTTTTAAGCAGTCTTATAGCCCCTATTTGGGCTAAATACCATAGTAAAATCCAGATTAAACCTGGAATAAAAAATAGCCTATAAGTACTAATAACAGCTTAATAAGTGCTTAATAACAACTAATAAATAAAAGTATGAAATTATCTTAACTTTCTGATCCTGATCCTGAATTTATAATACGATATAAGGCTAGCATTTCTCCAACTTTTACAAGCTATCATTTTTTTCATTTTGCCCGAATTCAGCTCCTCTTCAGCCCCCCATCCCCCCGACTCGTACGCCTATGCTCTCAGCCCATGGGGAGAGGGTAACAGAAGAACAAGGTTATCAGCATACATTAAATAATTAATTTTTTTCCTTTCCAATGACAGCCAGCACGTGCAGTTTTTAGTTCATTGGTAAGGTCACTCATGTATATACAGAAAAGATAGGGTGACAATATACCCCCTTGCCTAGCAGCATTAGTTACCCTAAAACCTAGTGATACAGTGCTTTTCAATCTTACAAATATGGTCTGCTCTGTATACTGGAATACAAGTATCCTAAGTATATATTTGGGTACCTCTCGACATAAGAGTTTCTTGGAAAGTTTGTGATGGTTAACTCTATCACATGCTTTTGGTGCATCCAAAAAACAGGAATATACATTGTTGCTTGACATCTTGTATTTAGGACAGCTTCCTTTAGCATATAATACACATACCAGTACCAGTAAGAGTGTATAATCCCCAAATTCTTGAGTTTCTCAAGCATACAAAGAATTTTAAGCACAATCCTTTCAAAAAGGAAAGGAAAACCTTAGGACTAGATATTTATTGTTTCATCTTTCACCCATATCAGAAAACTGATTAAAGTTTAAGTACAAAATTGCGAAGCAAATTTTATAGTTTAAAATTTTCTTTTGGAAGTTTAGCATTTGGTATTATTATTTATTATTATTTATTATTATTATTATTATTTACCCTTATTTGAATTTTAGCAACGTTAGAAAATCTAGAAGAGTTATTATTATTCCAAAGCGGTATGATTGATTAAATTGATTAATGCAACATTACTTGTAAGTTGTATATATTAAGTTAAGGCATATATATCCATCCCATAAGTGTAAGGTGAGTGAAAATTTGTCATTTATTTTAGAGCCAATTTTTTGGGTTCAGGTGGCATCAATTTTGGATGCTGGCAGCGTCCTTTCTACTCTTGTCGAAAGTGTTACCGATAGGGCGTAGTTTTACAGAGAGATATCTCGCAATTCGGCTCGGTAGTCTAAATACAAGAGTGTTGCACCGTCCAAGTTGTGATGTTGTTGCAAGGTTTAAAAAGACCACAAATAGTGCCCCTTTTTTATTTATGCTAACTGCAGCCGAAAGTAGGCCCGCGACGAGTCAACAATCCTGAGGTAGAATCGAATAGGATCTCCCCGGGTCCCTAGACTGTATTAGTCTAGCTTAACCTAGGCTATTAAACTAAGGTAGCCTTTCAGAGTTTGTCCGTTCAAGGCTCAGCTGGGATTTTTAACCCAATCAAAGGTAATAAAAACTACTTAAGAAGCAGTCCCATTCCATTTCATTTGTATTTTATAATTATTTCGGGCTTATTTTCTTTAATCAATAGTGATTCTGTCAGTCTGAAATTGGGAAAATCATTTGCTTTATAAATTGTACGTGTACTGTAATAGTGAACATTTTTTAAGATTACAGTATTTGAATTTTTTTTATAGACTTTTCTTAAATGTTCATGAATTTTATTTGGTTTATAATTAATCCGTTTTCTTTTGGTCCACCTGACTTAAAGTCAAATCAACTGCAGTTGCCGCGTTCTTTTAATAAAAAGTTCGAGATCCGAGCCAGCTCCGAAGGTGGTTCGAGAAAAGTCGTTACTATCATTAAGTTGTAGGTGAACTATGTTTTCAATGTGTTTTTAGTGTGTGTTTCAGCGTGCACTGTGTGCGATGGATATGGTTTAAGGTGGGTGTGTTCAAATGATTGTTTAACTTGTTTAAACTATTGGAAAGCGAATATAAAGTACGACTAATATTAAAGCCATCATCTATTCGTCACAAATCTTAATTGTTTTAATAAGGTATCAAAACCCATTGCCGAATAGAATGCAAATTAGCTGATTTATGATTACTTCTATTTACAAGCAAGCAAATTGGGCCTAACCTATTGTATTTACCTTCCTTCGCCTAAATGACCAAATTTTATTTAGGCTCTAGCTGTCATTTCTAAAAATTTGTTAAATTTGTATCTATTTAAATAAAATTTAGTGCAGACATGGCATCAAAACTAATTTTAGAATACAGATATTAGGTTACCATGTAGGCATACATCAAAATTATTCGCCAGAGTGACCAGACATGCAAAATTCAGACAGATTTGTCGTATGATCTCGGTTTGATAAGGGAAATTTAGTTAAAAAAAGTCATATCCTGCCTGGCACCATTATAGACCTATGACTTATGTAGGCTTTAGGCCTAAGTTATATAGCCTACTTCTTACACTTAGACCCTAGTTAGCAGTGGCGTATTCTCTGTGTTATCGCATTTACCGGCGGTAAACCAACTTCAGAATATTTTAAAAATATTGGATCACCTGAAGATCAGGGCCCCAGCCTTCTTTAGTTAGCCTTATAAGCCTTATAAGGCTAACTAACGAAAATATCACGACCTAACCTAACCAAGCGTTAGGTCAACTGTACGCCCTTGACGAATATTTTCGTTAGTTAGCCTTATAAAGCTAACTAAAGAAGGCTAGGGGCCCTGATCTTCAGGTGATCCAAAATATTTTTAGTAAATATTAAAACATTACTTAAAAAGCTCACCAAACAATACAATTCAAACAATAATTTCTGTATTTTGAGAACGCGATGAAATAATGATGGTATTAGATGAACCACAGCCACGGTTGATCGCAGTAATTGTGCGAGTACCGAAGGCTAGATGGGGATGATGCAGTGGCATGACGCAGGGGATTTCAGCCAATCAGCGGGCGCCTACAGCTGGCTTGTTTATCGCTTATTTCCGCAAGTGCTCTATGATACGAGCTAGTTCCGTTGCTACTGCGTGTTAGAACATTGTGTTTACGCTCGTCCGCTTTTATTATATTACTGTTTAAAGATTAAACATAAATATGGCAAGTGTTTCGAGTGATTTGCCTTCTTTCAGGGCGTGTGGTTATATAGAAACCATTGAATGTGACCGTGTAATTGAAGATTTAGCGAAAAAAAATTCAGTTCCCGAGATTTTGCTGAGAAACTTCAAATTCAAAGGTACCCATGTATACGTTCATTTAATTGTCTATTTCATTTGTGTTCTTTATTGATTTGTTTAATTTATATATTTATGAATAAGTGCGATAAACCAAAGCAGCTGATCAGGATACGGCACTGCTAGTTAGGCCTTAGGCCTATGTAACCTTGCCAGTAATTAGGGCTATTTTCATAAGTTCATTCAAGACAGTGGTTCCAAACTTTTTGAGTTATTACCCCATTTTCACATGAATATCTTCATAATGACCTCCGCCCTACCTCTACCTCACGTAAAGCCAGTCCCAGTGTTGCCATGTCGTTTATTTATGCACTTTCTGTACTTTAGAAGTACTTGCAGACTACTAAATTACCCCACTGAAAAAGCCAAATTACCAATGGGGTAATTTACCCATAGTTTGGGAACCACTGATTTAAGATAAACCCCAAATTTTGTAATCTGGCGTTTGTGAGGTTAAAATTAAAGCAAAATCAGTCACGAGGCCCGAGTTGTTTCTCTTTCTTTACAAACATGAGTGTTTGTAAGATGTTTTTGTCAATCATGTTTCATTTGAAATTTTTTCCAAGTTCAAAATCTTTGCAAATGACTTGAAGCTTTGCCTAAAATTAAATCATCATTCTGCTCATGAATTGTTTACATGTGTAGTGAGAGGTCAGTATGACAGATTTAGTAAGTAGAACAGCTTCTTCTTGGGGTCTGTACATGAATAGTAAATGTGCTCTTTTGCGCTTTCACTGTGGACATGTGGATTGGAGGGAGCTGGGACCTTATTCTAGGTATTATCTTAATAATGTTCCTATCAAACTAGTTGATTCCCACACTGATCTGGGGTTGTTTTTAATAATTCATTGAAGTTTCACCTGCATAGCAACTTCGTTGCTAACAAGGCTGCAAAAAAATTACTCATAGGATGACTTGATATATAGGCCCTATATATAGTTTCTAAGAAATATATCCTCTATTAAATTAAAAATGTTCATTACAGGCGTTGCATTATTTCGTTTGACTTTGTGGTTATTACTAATTACATGGAGAAATATTGCACTGTTCGTAGAGTAAGAGAGAGAGAGTGTTAGTTAGTTAGTTAGTGAGTTAGTTTTACTAGTATTTGATCCAGTTAACCTCGAAGTCAGCAAGTACGCAAAAATGGGTTCAGCGTTGAGGATAGCTCATTGCTCTTCATAAGGATGAGGTTTTGTCAAGAACCCCACCCGAAGTTGAAAAAGTGGGGGGGGATTGGTTTTCGTTCCGAAGTCCAACCCATACACTTGACTCGGTGTGAATTTCAGATACCATATATGTGGTCCAAATAATAATGACAATTTTTAAAGTTTGTTTTTTCTTTTGTGGTACCCTTTCATTTTGTTCCTTATGTTGAATAAATACTACACGTCAATTTTTGTATGAATCATGCAATATTTGAAAGTCGCTCAAGACAAAAGTAAATTGATACATTATGGTGTACCACAAGGGCAAATCACATAATTAAGAAAAGTGTAATAAGTTGAAGAAAGTTTTAACGTGGTTCGTTTTTGTTATTATTATACAGTATATTATTATTATTATATCATATATGTCCAAATCATATTTTGACGAGACCGGTATTACTGAGTTATGAATTCCTAAGTTTTAGAACTAGGTAATTAATGTTTCGTTTTGCCATTAGTTACGTTACGTTGTTCATGGTACTAGTGTGTGTGTGATGAGTCTTAGGGTTGTGAATGACACAGCAGAAAGAGTCGTAAAATTGATTCAAGATTTCAATTGTTCTCGTACTAAAAGTGAAGAGCAGAAACAGTTCTTACTACGAGTAATCTCGGAACACTGTTAAAAATTTCCAGAACCTAATAAGCATTTGTTTGTCAGTGAAGAGCTGGATCTTTAAACAATACTTGAAAATTTGAAGTGTTCATTCCCTAGTTCTTGTAAGTGTTTTTTCTTAAGTAAAGGCGTAAAAGAACACCCAATTTTGCTTTAAAAAATCTTGCATTTTTTTATAACCGTAATGTTACAAATCTTTTTTAATTTCCAAGTATACTTTGAGTAGTTATTACAATGGTTTTAGTATCCTGCAGTAGCAAGTAACCTCAAACTAAACATGGCTTGAGCGACCCACAAAAATTACTTGACTGTGTAAATATTTTAGCCAGAGTGCTAAAATACTCTATGTAACATAATTAGAAGGTACCATGTGAAAAATTTGGAAAAAAATGTTTTGGACCACCCTAATATATATATATATATATATATATAATATATATATATACTGTATATATATATAATATATAATATATATATATATATATATATATATATATGGTTGGATTGTTTAACTTCCGTCAAAACATTTGAGGTCATATGACAGAAGAGACCTACAGCTTTACACATGATCCGAGCCACGGGTCGCTACATAACCTGGGCGCAGAGGACGGTCTCCCATCCAACTACCAGTGGTGGGCACCGTTAACCAAAAAGTTAACTTCGTTAACCGCTAATCCGTTAAGCAAAAAGTTAACTTCGTTAACCGTTAATCCGTTAATTCGTTAAACATGTAACGGAAGTTACCGATAAACCGTTAACGTTAACTTTTATTATAAAAAAAATGAAAAACACAATATATATAAAATTTAATTTTCCCTCTTCTTCTCGTTCTCCATTTTGTCCATGAGATGCATGATGCCCTTCATGAAAATTAGCATATCAAAGTTTTCATCAGACAGGGATGATCTCTTGGCCCTCAGGATGTCCTTGCCCATAGAGAACAAACGCTCCACTGCAGCACTGGAGGGGATGGCAGAGATACTAAAGAGTAAACAGCCTCTGGCGCCACACGCTCACATTTACTTCTCAACGCCATCTATTATCTCATAAAGAAACTAATTCACATTGGGACTTCAAAGTACCGGCAGGATCAACCGGGTAGAAAAATAATTATGGAGATTTTAAAGATGTGGTACCTAGAAGTACCGCCAGGACATAAAGGGTTAAGGTGAAAACGCTCCCATTGTAAGACATCAATTGACTTAATTTATGTCATCAAAGTGACATGAGAATTGAAATCTTACCTGATCAGTTTTATGGTTCTTGAAATGTATCAAGGAGACTACTAATAAGGTACTCACAGACATATTATAAATATACATGACTTACTTGACAACGATTATTTTTAAATATTCACTAGCACAAACATGTTGCGCAAGAGACAGACTGCAAATGAAACGAATGTAGTTATTTGTTGTAATTGTTACATATATATTATTGAAAGTGCCTTAAAATGCTCGTGATATTTCTTGAAAGAAGTTGAAACATTCAACTCAAATGGCAAATCTTTCCGCCTGATTTTACAGTCGACCATGTTTTGCTCAAACCAATGCCATAAATAACTACCATATTTGGTAAGACAAATTGTGGCGACGGAAACAAATATATCGCCTGATTTTGCACTGCGGAAATGGAAATTCGTTCATCACTATTAACAGTGGCGGATTAATTGCGCACCTGCTCAGCACTGAAAATAATAGAAACTTTTAAACGTTTATTTATGAATTTTTTGGGTTAACGGACTTGAGTTAACGGAAGTTAAATGTAACGGAAGTTAATTAGTCCGATAATGATTTTCAAAGTTAACTTAAAAGTTAAATCGTCAACGAAAAAGTTAACTTCGTTAATTAACGATTAACGGATTAACGGTTTGGTGCCCAGCTTTGCCAACTACTAACCCTACGCAATGTAGCTCAACTTCGCTGATCGCGGGAAGTGGAATGACGATATCAGCCATGACATAGCCCGCTCACCGGCATTAAGAAGAACGATTTACACCATCGTTAACAATACAACAACAATACAAACTTCTATTTTAATTACACTGGTCAACAAAGATTTTTGATCAGAGTAAATTTGTGGTGGCTGGATAGCATTTTTCACGCTGATTCCAAAACTGCATTCAGATTTTTTCTAGCACGTATAGTTTTCAAGATGAAGGCATATATATAACTACACAGATTTAACCATTTTAAATAGGCAAAATACTAATATTTCAACATTTGATTGTGTTTATTTTATTGTGTTTTTTAGTTTATTCATCTTATTTATTTCAATTATCTTAATTATACATCTTATGTATTTCAGGTGTGAGCTTTTACGTCTAGCAGCATTGTGATTCAGGCAACAACGCCGTGCTTTGTGTGTCAAAAGATCAGTCCAGTCCAAGAACTTGTTGTGTCAAGTTGGCGTACATTTTTTTGAATTTATAGTTTGCTCAGGTCAGTCAACATGCCTCGACAATGTAAGAATGACCCCGACAAGTTCTGTTTCGTATGCGGCCAGTTGACAACTAAAACACAGCGACGAAGTATTACAACCGACATTAAGAAAATATACAAGCTACACTTTGGTTGCCATCTAGGTGACCAAGATAAACCATGGGCGCCACATCAAATCTGTTCCGGCTGTTCAAATGGATTACGTGATTGGCTTAACAAAAAGAAAGCTTCAATGCCATTTGCCATACCAATGATATGGAGGGAGCCGAGAGATCATCATGAAGACTGTTATTTTTGTAGTGTGAACTTAATGGGGTTTTCTGCCAAGAACAAACACCAGATTGTATATCCAAACTTGGATTCAGCACGTAGACCAGTAAAACATGATGAAACATTGCCCATTCCAATTCCCCAAGTGATAGGCTAGATTCTATCATAGATGACATGGAAAGTGATGAAGGTGCAACTGGCGTTTCCGGACCATCTACAGAACCAGAGTACACTTTTGAAGGTAGACATTTAGAGCCTAGAAAGTTAACCCAAGGACAGGTGAATGATCTTGTTAGAGACTTATCGCTGTCTAAAGAGAAATCAGAGCTTCTCGCCTCAAGACTAAAGGAGAACAATTTACTTGAGAACAATGTTCGTATTAGTTACTACCGAAAGCGGAATTTTGAATTAACAGCATCCTTTTCAGTAGACGGTCCTCTCTGTTATTGCCATGACATCAATGGACTATTTACAGCCATATCTCAGACGTATGTGGCATCTGAGTGGCGCCTCTTTATTGATTCGTCGCAGAGAAGCCTGAAAGCAGTTCTTTTGCATAATGGTAATATAATGCCATCCATCCCCATTGCCCATTCCGTCCATCTAAAAGAGACATATGACAATATGGATATACTACTTAAGGCAATCAAATACGACAGTCATCAATGGAATGTTGTGGAGATCTAAAAGTTATAGGAATGCTTATGGGTATGCAGTCAGGATTCACAAAATTTTGTTGTTTCCTTTTGCCTGTGGGACAGTCGCGCCACTATAGAACATTACACCAAAAGTGACTGGCCACTTAGGTATACATATGTCCCAGGGATAAGCAATGTCCAGTCTGTCCCTTTAGTGGATCCCCAAAGATCTATCTGCCACCTCTTCACATCAAACTTGGTTTAATAAAGAATTTTGTTAAAGCAATGGGTAAAGTCAATTCTGAAGGGTTCCAATACCTTTCAAGGAAATTTCCGAAGGTTACTGCAGCAAAATTGAAGGAAGGAATTTTTGTTGGGCCACAAATAAGGGAGGTTTTGAATGACACTGAATTTGAAAAAGTCCTAAGTCCGCTGGAATTGAAGGCTTGGCTGGCGTTCAAATGGATATGTGAAAACTTTCTTGGAAGCAACAAGTCACCTGCGTATAAGGATGGAGTCAAGAACCTCCTTGATGCCTTCAAAGAAATGGAGTGTCGAATGTCGTTAAAAATTCACTTCCTGCATTCCCACTTAGATTTCTTTCCTGAAAACCTTGGTGCAGTGAGTGACGAGCAAGGAGAGCGCTTCCATTAAGATATTCAGATGATGGAGAAGCGCTACCAAGGATATGGAATGAAGCATGATGGCGGACCATTGTTGGATGCTGTATCGTGACAATCCAGGCCAAATTTACAAAAGGAAATCACACACACACAGCGCTTTTAATAAAATAATGTATATATTCTTTATTTATAAGTACATTGAATAAAGTATATGATGTATTTGTTGTTTAGCATTCCTAAGTGTGATCTATACATCCATAAATTTTCTTATAGCAATATCAAAAACTTAAAAATATCAAAACCAGTGTATCTATATAACTATACGTGCTAGAAAATAAATAATACCAGATTCGGAATCAGCGCGAAACATTCATTAAGAAAAGTGTGATCATGTTTGTGATGAGAAAAAAAGTTTCATTTTGTTGGCCAGTGTTATCATAAAAAACTTAGTCATAACCAAACATTCGGCGAGAGCCGAGAGGTAAACCACCAATTGGATGTGTATTGAGCTACAAATCATGCACATATTGAGATTATCTAACTTATTAAAATAACTTTGTGTGCGTAATAGTAATCAGTCAGCAGGGCCAGGAATTGGTACGGCACTCAAGCCAACTAGTGCGGCCCATTGATCTAATTCCTGTACAGTATTACTTGTATTATTACAAATATCATCAGGAGTCGAACTCCCGACATCAGTATCTCGCTACGCTTATAGGAAAACGGTGTTATCCAGTAAACTACGGACGCTGGCCTTGATGAATGTAACTTCCATGTAAACATCACAAACCTAAAACCCTCAGCCGGGGTAGCACGCTCTTTCTCCGAGCACCGAAGAGAGTTAATCAGTTAAGGTGGCCTTCTTTGTCAGAATTTTATGTTAATTTCTTCTGATCAACACGTCCTTTGTGTCACTTAGTTCGTTCCACTCTTACAACACCCTTCCTTACCAAGGAACCCATATCACTTCCTTACCAAGGAACCCTTATTACATGCACCTGATAAAGCTCTTAGTATAAACCGAAAGCTTGTGCTTCTAACCAATTCATTTGTCATTGTGACCTTATTCCCTTAGCTACGTAGCAAGCAATTCTAAGCATTAAGGGTAATAAAAACTATATTTAGTAGAGAGAATTTTATAAAATTGAATTGAATAGTGTATTTCTTAGTTTAAAAGTCTTACGACAACTGCTCGGATAAATATATAAAGATTTGAATATTGGCTGCATTCTGGAATAACACCCTTTTAAAAAAACTGTGCTGACAATTTAGATTTAGCAAAAGCCCATATTTTTTTGCTCCCACAGCATTTTTGGTTTCGTATCCTAATATCTGAGTTTTGCATCGTTCGACCCAAGCTGTTATGTTCGGATATTTTGAAAAATCAATTCCTGTTTCTATGTAGGTGGAAACAGAAGCGACTAAAACGAAGTCTGCTACGGTAATGCTGTTTCCGACACAAAAGTTATGGCCTTCTAAAAAGCCATCAAGCCAACCTATGGCTTCATGGAAGGCATCCAACTTGGCGGAATCAGGCTTAGCATCATCAAATATTACAAGCTACTGAAATAGAAAAAATAATTAAGATACTCGTATGAACTAAGTTTTTAATCTAAATTTTCATGACTTTAATGCTACTGTGCTTAATGATAATTCTTTGTTTAACAACCACTTAAAAGCCTTCTGTGAAGATAATAACTTGACTCTTTCATGCATGTGTAGTCTTTCTGGTGATAGCTTTATTTATATTAGTGATAGTTGGATCATTGTATTTGTACACCTGATGCAAATCAGGCAGTTCTGAATATGGCAGTTTTGTACTCATATGCTAGTTCTGACCACATGCCCCTATTAATTGAGTTTGACATTAATTATATTCCAATGTTATCACAGGTAAATGATACACGTTTTGAAAAAACTATATAGGGCTATGGGTTGATTGCCTGTGCCCTCATCCGTTGGAAATTTCCAACAGATTTCAGTGGAGGGTTACCGACAAAAGCCCTATGCTTTTTCGTTAGAGAGTTATAAATATGTAGGTTGTTAAAGGACCTTTTTATATTTAAGTGATTACGGTAATTCTAGCATCGGGAGTTGGGAAAGCCTTATGTTAATAAAAACTGAAATTGCTCACCTTATTTTTGCTGGGTCTTTGTTTGTTTCGATGTAGGGCGTGACGGTCATTTTCGGTGTAGGGCCGCCACGATGGAGTTACGCGGCGAATTTACTTAAGGTAATTAATATAGGCAGTCACTATATAAACCCCTGAAGGAATAGGCCTATCCTTTTATAGTCACTAGGTTTTATATTATAAGGAATTCACTCAGGACTTAAGGGGGGACAAAGACATCCTCCCTGCTTAAAGCTTCGCTGTAACATAAACAGCCCTGAGAGCCGTTCCTTGGTTCTGGTGTATTATTTGCCGAACTAGCATTATTTTTGTTTGGTCTACTCCTTCGTAGACTAAACAATAAATTGGGTTTTCTTGTTGCTATGTGAGGCTGATTCATACATACAGGTTCTTTGTACGTATGGCAATTCAATTATTTCATTCCCAATAGGCTATGTCGCCAATCCCGAGGCATTTTTGTATAGATATTTAATTCAATTAATTAATAATTTATATTTAATTATGAAATAAATGTACCACATATGATACCATGTTGTGAGCGCGTATAGTTTTTCCATATACTGGGGGGGGCCGGAGAAAAATTTGTATGTTATAATCAAATTTTTTGATAAACTTTTAAACCATGTGAAATGGATTGAAAAGAATGAAGTAGAAATTTAGGGAGAGAGAGGTTACTCAAGACCTATTCAAATATGAAAGTTCAAGAGGCCAACTTCTCAAGTTTAGTTAAAGTTATGTCAATCAGTTTGACTCCCTTTAGGTATAGGAAATTTATGGGATTAAAGTAAAGTTATTAAGCATTTTAACTTTGCTCAGTTTGTGTAAGTTTTATAAGTCACCAGTCTTAATTTTTTCTTGTAAAAGTTTTCTGGCTTTCAAAGCAGTCTTTCTTTGAGGCCTGTCTGGTTTAGTCTGAGTTACATCAGGCACATTGAGAGATTCCTCCCCAATAGTATCCTGATCCATCCTTTGGGGTAATGGTTCTAATTTAGCCCCACACTCCAAAGGATATAGTAATGTGATATCTCTGGTGGTCTCACCAGTTGCTGTTTTCAGTTTTACAACCCTGGTAACTTCGTCTTCACCAGTTTTGAGTTCCAAGACTTTTCCCATTGACCAATGTTGTCTTGGTGTCTTGTCATGTATCAACACAATGTCCCCAATTTTGACTGAATCATTCCAACTTTGTTTTGTTAATTGTTTATGTCTTTCTCTAAGACTTGTTAAGTATTCTTCTCTCCATTTTGTTATAAATTGAGTCTTGATTTGTGTCAAATGTTGGTATTTTGTGTTGAGTCTTTGTGTCCTATTTCCCAATCTGGATCCTCTGTACTGTTATGTTCAGATTCTGGTAACATGTTTACTGTTTCTCCCTTAATTAGGTGGTTTGGTGTGAGAGGTTCTGGCTCATTAATACCATCTCCCACATAAGTTAATGGTCTGTTGTTGACAACATTTTCAATTTCTGACAGAATAGTCATGAGTTCAAAAGTTGTAGATGTTTTGTCCCAATAGTCTTTTTAAGGCAGTTCTTTACAGTTTGTATGTTTCTTTCCCAAATTGAACCATACCATGGTGTATTAACAGGAATGTACTTCCAGGTTATGTTGTGTGTTTGGTTAAATGAGTTTGTACTGTTTCACTGTCACAAATCTGATGAATAATTCTTTCACCAGATTTGAAGTATGTGGCATTGTCTGACCATATAGTTTTGGGTACAGAATTGTGTGCACAAAATCGTCTGAAAGCAGCAATAAAAGCTTCTGCTGTCAGATCTTCTACTATGTCTAGACATATGGCACGTGTGGCAGCACAGGTGAAGAGTACAATGTACACTTTGTATTCCTTTGAATCCATTTTGTCTCCAAAACTCACATTTACCGCTCCAGTGTAGTCAATACCCGTGGTTTCAAATGGCCGAGTAAATGTTACTCGTTCCACAGGTAGGTCTGGAGGGCTTGGGGTCTTAAAGGGTCGTGAATGGATACGTTTACAAGGAATGCATGTGTTTAAAATTTTCTTTGTTTCAGTTCTACCCTTTGGTAGCCAGTAAGTTTTTTTCAGCTCTGTCAGGGTTTGTGGGACTCCCATGTGGTGTATTTTGTTGTGGGTATCCCTGATGATGAGTTTTGTGAAGTGATTTCTCCAAGAATTGGGTGCTTAGAGTTGTAAGTCAAAGTTGACTTGTTAAGCCTTCCTTTACACCTTATCAGACCCTCTGTATCCAGGTACAGATTTAGATCCATGACAAGTGAAGGAATACCTTTGTTTAATGTGCTACTGGACCTAAGATACTTCAACTCCTTGTCAAATTCTGAAGCTTGTATCTGTTTGAGCCAGTATTTTGTTGCAGTTTCTGTTAAGTTAGAAAAGGCTTTCTGAGGACAGTGTTTGAGAAGGTAGCTATTGACAAACTTGCAGCAATAGACTGTAATTCTCAAGAGTTTGTTTAGGTCTGAATAAAGGTGATAGTCAAATATAGGTTTGTCCTCAGTGATCTTTTCAGTTGTTGTAGAGTTGAGTGTGAGGTTAACTACTTTGGCTGGCCAAAGATCCTCACATGTTAGCCATTCGGGCCCTTCATACCAGATTTTATTTGTTTTCAACAGCTTGTAAGAGAGCCCTCTTGTCAAAAAGTCTGCAGGATTCTCTTTTGTTTTTATGTACCTAAATTTGATACCAAGGTTTGTGTTTGCAGTTTTGATTTCTGTTAGTCTGTTTTTCACAAATATTTTTTGCAAGAAGTTGTATCTGTGTTGGTCACCCATGTTAGACAAATTTGACTGTCTGTCCTTAAGTAAATGTTTGTTATGTCAACTTCTTTATACACTTGTGAAAGAAAGTCTGCTGTTTTAACTCCCAATGAGACAGCTAATAATTCAAGTTGTGGTACAGTTTTCTTTTGGTTTAAGGGTGCCACTTTTGCCTTTGAATAAACCAAGTTACTTTCATTTTCACTTGTTAAATAGGCACAACACCCGTAGGCTTGTGTGCTGGCATCTGTAAAAATGTGTAGTGTTTGCGATTTCAATCTGTAGCCAGCACATCTTGGTACGTAGATGTCTTGAACTTTGTTCAAGTCTGTGGCTAATTTTTTCCAATGAAGTTGGTCTTCCACTGAAAGTGGTTCATCCCAATCAATTTTCTTTTTCCATAAGTCTTGCAAAAGGATTTTGGATCTTATGGTTGCTGGTAAATATAATCCAATGGGGTCGAAAATTTTGGATGATTCTGAAAGCACTTGTCTTTTTGTATCGGCATTTGGATTTAAGTTATAACTCTTTGTGCAAAGAGTGTCATCGTGTTCGGAATTCTGTTTTAAAAAACCAAAGCATTCCAAGTGTTTTCGTGTAATTGTTTGGTTCAATGTTCCCATTGTTGTCTTTTGTTATTTGTTCATTTAATTTAGGAGAATTAGAAAGAGTTTGTACTGTATTCAAACCTCCTACCACTTCAGACTAGTCAATACCCGTAGTTTTAGTGGAGTAAATTTACTCCTCCACAGGTAGATCTGGAGGGCTTGGGGCTTTGAATCCTGTACTGTTTTTGTGTTGTTTGGCCTATGGCCAAGGGAGGCCACAAGACCCTTTTTGTTTGGTCTCTGGCCAAAGGAGGCCACAAGACCCTGTTTTGTTTGGTCTCTGGCCAAGGGAGGCCACAAGACCAATGTTGTTTGGTCTCTGGCCAAGGGAGGCCACAAGACCAATGTTGTTTGGTCTCTGGCCAAGGGAGGCCACAAGACCAATGTTGTTTGGTCTCTGGCCAAGGGAGGCCACAAGACCTGTTGTTTGGTCTCTGGCCAAGGGAGGCCACAAGACCTTGTTGTTTGGTCTCTGGCCAAGGGAGGCCACAAGACCCTTGTTGTTTGGTCTCTGGCCAAAGGAGGCCACAAGACCTGATGAATATGTTGGGCTATGGCCTTGTGAGACCATCAGACCCTGATGAATTGTTGGGCTATGGCCAAGGTAGGCCATCAGCCCTTTGATGAATTTGTTGGGCTATGGCCAAGGTAGGCCAAGCCCTTTGATGATTTGTTGGGCTATGGCCAAGGTAGGCCATCAGCCCTTTGATGAATTTGTTGGGCTATGGCCAAGGTAGGCCATCAGCCCTTTGATGAATTTGTTGGGCTATGGCCAAGGGTAGGCCATCAACCCTTTGGAGTAGAGTAGTTTGTTTGTACGTGTCACTGTCTAACCATATAATTTTTGGCACAAAATTATGTGCACAGAATCAGAGCGCAGCAATAAAAGCTTTTACTCTCCGATCCTTGGTTATGTTTAGACAGGTTGTTGTGTTTGAGACACATGAAAGAGTAGTGTGTGTGTGTGTGTGTGTGTATCATTCCTCCGAATCCAGTTGGTCTTCAAAACTTGGATTCACCACTCCAATGAAATTAATACCCGTAGTTATGAATGAGTAAATGTTGTGTATCCTACAGGTAGGTCTGGAAGGTTTGGGGTTTTGAAGGAATCCAATCTGTTTGCGAGGAATGTTTGTGTCTGTTAATGAAATCTGTTGTGTTTCTTCTTTTAAAAGAAGAATTGGATGTTTGAAGTCGTATGTATATATTTATATACTGTACCGTACGTATGTGTGTAAATGTGTACAGTATTTTGTTATAGGGTTTTATTTTTGGGTTTTGGATTGGGTTAATCAATTTGGCTGAGTAAAGACCCTCAAACGTTGCATTTGAGACCCTTATATCAAGCCTTGTCTGTAATAGGTTGTGCCTATATGTCAAATAGGACTTGAAATAGGTTGGGCCTATATGTCAAATAGGACTTCGGAATAGGTTGGGCCTATATGTCAAATAGGACTTGGTATGCCTATATGTCAAATAGGACTTCGGAATAGGTTGGGCCTATATGTCAAATAGGACTTGGTATGCTTATATGTCAAATAGGACTTCGGAATAGGTTGGGCCTATATGTCAAATAGGACTTGGAATAGGTTGGGCCTATATGTCAAATAGGACTTGGAATAGGTTGGGCCTATATGTCAAATAGGACTTGGAATAGGTTGGGCCTATATGTCAAATAGGACTTGGTATAGGGTTACGAATAGGTGTTAGGTGGGTGTAGGTTTGAATTCGTGCAATTGCTTTAGGTCTTTGTGATGTTACAGATCTGAGTCGAGTTTTGTGATGTTACAGTTCGAGTCGAATTTTGTGATGTTATAGTTCTGAGTCGAATTTTGTGATGTTACAGTTCTGAGTCGAATTTTGTGATGTTACAGGTCTGAGTCGAATTTTGTGATGTTACAGGTCTGAGTCGAATTTTGTGATGTTACAGGTCTGAGTCGAATTTTGTGATGTTACAGGTCTGAGTCGAATTTTGTGATGTTAATGAGTCTTATGAGTAAGTTAAATTGCTGAAATAAATTTTTTATAACCTACACCACAGGTTCAATTATAAATTTAGTGTTTTTAATTAGGATAGGCCTTGAGTGTAAAGAGTAAGGCCTACTTTAAGAGGTAGGCCTATTATGTAAGGTAAAGTTAGGTGGGCCTACTAAATAGGCCTATTTGTTGGGCCTACCAAGTAGGCTTATATTTGGGCCTATTATTTTATAGGACCTCAAATGAGTTAAGCCTGTTAAATTAACAAGGCTTAGTTTTGAGTTTGAAGAGTAGGACCTATTAAATAGGCTTAATGTTGCGGGCCTATTTTTTTAGGACCTTAGATAAGTTATGCCTGTTAAATGAACAAGCCTTTGTTTTCGGTTAGTGTAAAGGTAAAGGAATCGGTTCCCAGTTTTAGGCCACTATATGAAAAAACTATAGTGGGGTTATGGTTGAAATTAGGGTTAGGCCAATGAGGTAAGCCTAGCCACCGCGTGTGTCAGTGTAAATTGTAGAGGGGTTAGTTCCCCATACACAGGGCCACCATTTGTAAAAACTATATAGGGCTATGGGTTGATTGCCTGTGCCCTCATCCGTTGGAAATTTCCAACAGATTTCAGTGGAGGGTTACCGACAAAAGCCCTATGCTTTTTCGTTAGAGAGTTATAAATATGTAGGTTGTTAAAGGACCTTTTTATATTTAAGTGATTACGGTAATTCTAGCATCGGGAGTTGGGAAAGCCTTATGTTAATAAAAACTGAAATTGCTCACCTTATTTTGCTGGGTCTTTGTTTGTTTCGATGTAGGGCGTGACGGTCATTTTCGGTGTAGGGCCGCCACGATGGAGTTACGCGGCGAATTTACTTAAGGTAATTAATATAGGCAGTCACTATATAAACCCCTGAAGGAATAGGCCTATCCTTTTATAGTCACTAGGTTTTATATTATAAGGAATTCACTCAGGACTTAAGGGGGGACAAAGACATCCTCCCTGCTTAAAGCTTCGCTGTAACATAAACAGCCCTGAGAGCCGTTCCTTGGTTCTGGTGTATTATTTGCCGAACTAGCATTATTTTTGTTTGGTCTACTCCTTCGTAGACTAAACAATAAATTGGGTTTTCTTGTTGCTATGTGAGGCTGATTCATACATACAGGTTCTTTGTACGTATGGCAATTCAATTATTTCATTCCCAATAGGCTATGTCGCCAATCCCGAGGCATTTTTGTATAGATATTTAATTCAATTAATTAATAATTTATATTTAATTATGAAATAAATGTACCACATATGATACCATGTTGTGAGCGCGTATAGTTTTTCCATACACGTAAAGCGAAGTTAGACTGGTCCAAAGTTGATGATGAGGGCAAACAACAGTATTGTAATAAGTCTGATGTATTGCTAAGTAAT
This sequence comes from Bathynomus jamesi, assembly GCA_023014485.1. Lineage (NCBI taxonomy): Eukaryota > Metazoa > Arthropoda > Malacostraca > Isopoda > Cirolanidae > Bathynomus > Bathynomus jamesi. The sequence continues at coordinate 35,934 of JAJOZX010010845.1, forward strand.
ATATGTATCACTAATGATGCTCTAGCTTGTCAGGATGTAAACTGTAGAATTCAAACATATTTTGGAATTTAAAGACATGTATGAACAAATTGTTTCCTCTCTCAATAATGCTAGCCTAGACTTAAATACCTTTAGGAGAAAAAAATTATACATGTAGACCTGGCTGGAGCAATTATGTGGCTGAACTTCATAATGCATCCAGAGATACTTTTTTAATGTGGTGTGAACAAGGGAAGCTAAGGCAAGGACCTGTATTACAACAAAAACAGAGGGCTAGTGCCAGGTTCAAGTATGCATTAAGGTATATAAAAAATCATGAGGATGAGTTAAGCAGGGATGCTCTGGCTAGAAAGCTTGCCAGTAAGAATCCAAGAAACTTTTGGGACGAATTAAAAACAATGAATAATAGTGCAATGTCTCTCCCTGCTAATATTGAAAATGTAACTGGGACTGAGAATATCAAATTACGGAAGGAACACTACAGAGAGTTATTCAACTCTCTACATAAGAACAATAATGTTAATTGTGATGCTACCTATAGTCCAGATATAAGAGTTAGTGTATTTGAAACTAAACAGGCCATAAACTGTTTAGATTGTAACAAATCATGTGGTATTGATGGCATTTCTGCTGAGCATCTCAAATTTAGTAGTGCCAGATTAGTGTCTCTGTTAGCTTTGTGCTTTACAGGTTTACTCATGCATGGTGTTTTGCCGGATACAATGTTATCTGTTGTTTTGGTGCCAGTAGTAAAAGATAAAAAGAGTAAAATCAACCGTAAAGATAACTATAGGCCAATAGCCTTGGCCAGTATTATGTCTAAGGTGTTTGAATATATACTCATTAATAGACTTGAATGTTACCTGTATACTAGTGATAACCTATGATTCGTACACATTATACTGTACATATTTTACATTTAAGTTTAATTTAAAAATATCATTACTTCAATAAAAACAGACATCTGGCTTCGTTACAAATTCCTGAATTTTTTCTTATCGTGTAAGAATTTACAAGTCCAATTTTTACGTATGTTTTAGTGTCTGGATTAAAGACTCCCATTCCCATCTGTGGGTTTGCCTATCAGGTTATTTTCATGTGGGCATAAATAGAAACCAGTAGGTACACACTAAATTCGGTAGCATAACGTCGTCACGATTTTTTACTTTTGTAATAGTACCATAACTTAAGTACTGACGTTGCAGAAACAAAATCGGACAAATTTGGAAGGAAACTCAGTATTTTTGACGTAGTTAATAAATATGATAAAGTAATAGATTTTTCATGAATTTTGAAACTTTTCGAAGCCAGTCCACTGTTCGTAATCACCGTTTTAAGGATCCTATTTTAAGTTTTAAGGACTACTTTAAATAATACAGTGTGGTCCAAAGTCACGATCATGTGAAATATATTGTTTATTTTAGTATTTTTACAATATTATTTTTTCTTTTAAAGAAAAGCAGACTTCACACATCAAGTTTCTGTATGTGTTTCAAATACGTCCGTAGATAGTTTTGAAATTGCGGGCTTGCTACTTTACAAGAAAGGTTAGAACACAGCTAATCCGATCGTGACTTTTGGACCACCCTGCATGTATTATGTATATACATATATAGACCTACAGTATATCAACATACTGTATATCTGTATATCTATATACATAAAGTAATGGAAATGTAATATGTGCCAAGAGTACAATTAGGCAAATATAATATACAAGTATTGCTGAAAGTACTCCAAAAATACCAGATTTAGTGACATTTTTGTTTCTCGGGGGTTGTTTAACCTCTGTAACAGCAAAGATCGTATGACGAAGGGGACATACAGCTTTACATGGGATCCGAACCACGGGTCATTACAGCATCTGGACGCGGAGGACGGTTACCCATCCAACTAATACCCAAACCCAATATCGATCGACGTCACTGAGCTAACGGGAAGTGGTAATACGACAATGACCACGACGTGTCCCGAAGTGTGTAGAAGAAAATATACAAATAACACTTAAAACGTTGTAGTGTATGTGTGAGAAGAAATTAAAATGTCAGACATGAAAATTAAACTGTTAAAATTTTATTTATTATATAATAATAATTACGTAAATTAAAGAAATTTTAGGAAAGTCAATTTACTATTTTCCTTTTGCAGTCGTCAACAATTACATCCTCAAACAATTGTTTCTTTATTTGGGACACAAAACAATGTTTTAAGTTAATTAATTTTAAAGAATTTCTTGTATAATAAATTAAATAAATGATATTAGGTTTTTGTTTATTTAAAAATGTTTAAATAATATATTTAAGACATAAAGAGGGCTGGGCATTCGGGATCCCGTGGTATTATTTCACCCCATACTCAAGCGAAAACGGTTTTCAACGTTTAAAAAACAGATGAACGAAAACTTCATTTGTGAAAAGCCTTTGCGTGAAATAAATATACCTCATAATAAAACTGTGTTTAAAAGTTTCCCCCTGAAAATAGGATATGTGGAAATCCCGGGATCGATGACAGTTTTCCAAGGGAATGAGCTGTCTACTTTACTTCCGGGATCCCGGATGCCCAGCCCTAGACATAATTGCAAATAAAAGAAAAACTAATTGGTTTTCTAATTTAAGACATTAACTTGTACAGAAATTGCGAGCTTGCACAGTAATTGTTAAATATAAACTTGAATTTTTATGATTACTTCTTACAACAATACTTATAATATTAATACTTATACTATTTATACTTTTCTTTATTATTTAACTTAATGTGGAACACTTTCTTCTACAGTCAACGTTGCTTAGAGACAAGGTCCAAAATGCCTTCGTTCTATTTACAGCCGGTAGACAATGCCCCTTCTCCATATTTCCTTAAAGAAGAAAGAGAAATTAGGTTAAAGAACGCTGGTTCCTTCAAATTTAAAAGAAATCATACCAAATGGGTAACCCACTTAAGGACTGAGTAGTATGGTGGCAAATCACCGAGTGGGGATAAGGGTGATAGAGGAAAGGAGATACGGTGGGGAAGGAGAAGGTGGCACTGGCAATGAGGGAGGGGTGGCACGAGAAATTATCTTTTTAACCCCTCTTAATCTCTTTAATCTACCAAGGGTTCCACTATGTCGTGTTTTAATCCATTAATAGCTTTATAATTCCCAAAATCCCCAAAAGAAAGACAGGGAAATATATAATTATTTTTATAAAAAATAAAAGAAAAAGGAAAAAATAGAAAATGACCAGAAGTAGGGCCTACATTATTTACAGTTTAAATTAGAACGACTTTGAAATAAAATATTTTACAAAGTTCGGTTGACAAAGTTTTCATATAAGATATTCAGGATGTCAATCAACTTCGGGAGTAACCAACTTCGGGAGTAATCATTTCTACAACAGTTCGCCAGTGGTGTACAAAGCTACAATTGGTCATTGATAATAATGGAGGACACATTGAACACTTGCTGCGTTAATGTTTTATTCAACTTGTTTTTGTTCATTGTAAACTTATTTAATGTTCAACTAAGTCTCTAATTATCTTCCTTGTCAACTTTATTTTTTAACGACTATTCAATACGAATTTGTAAAAAGACTACTCATCTGATTCAAATAAACTACCTCTCATTTTAAGAAAAATATAAAGAGTGTAATATGATTTCTGTTTCATTTAGCTATCTTCGGAATTGTATGTGGCTTCAGACGTTTCAGCAAATCCTTTGTCATCATCAGTGAATTATAAACCTTAAAACATTAAAACAAAAATAAGAATAATTAAAATTACATCGATACAAAAGAAAATTAAAATCATTAAAATTAAATTAAATTAAAATTACCTCATATTCAGCAGATACCGAGAGAAAACTGTATGAATGTCAGTTACAGTGGAAGGTATGATATATCTATGAAAGTAGGTTGGTTGGTTAGTTAGAAGAGCTGTAATTTGTAAGATGAACTATTGTTGTTAATGGAGGGTTTGTTTCTATAGATGTACAAAGATTCTAAAATTCGGAGTTCTGTAAGGTTATTGGTTCTTGTTAGAATTTCGAACTGAGTTTTGTGAAGGGGATGGTTGTTATCATTACAATGGTTTCTAATTGCGGATTGTGGTGGACTACTGAGCCTAACACTAGCAAATGCATTTCTTTGCCATTACGAAGAAATTTGGTTGAAAAGTTTCCCAATAGTTTTAAACCCATATATTACAGAAAATACGTGGATGACACTTTCTTAATATTTAAACATCCTTCACGCGTAAAACTTTTTCTTCATTATCTAAATAAACAACATATTAATGTTAAGCACACATGTGAAAACGAAACAAATAATGGAGCGTTTCCGAAATTTGGACTGTTTCCGATTTTTTTGAAAATAAGATATTTCTTCAAAAAAAAGACTTACATTTTTTAAATCAGCGTAAAAATCTACATTAAATATCTGGAGCTATTGAAGAATAGGGACCCCAGCCTTCTTTAGTTAGGCTTATAAGGCTAACTAACGAAAATATCACGACCTAACCTAACCAATCGTTAGGTTAATTGTACGCCCTTGACGATTGGTTAGGTTAGGTCATGATATTTTCGTTAGTTAGCCTTATAAAGCTAACTAAAGAAGGCTGGGGTCCCTATTCTTCAATAGCTCCAAATATCTTATTTTCAAAAAATTAGGAAACACTCCAAATTTCGGAAACGGCCCAAAATAATAGTTTACCGTTCCTGAATGTTCTAGTTAAACGGGCTAATAGCAAATTCCAGACCTCACTATTTAGAAAACAAACTTTTACTGGTTTGAGAACCAATTATTTAAGTTGTATGTTTTATAAATATAAGATTAGCGCTATACTAACATTATTAACAAGAAGTTACCGAATTTGTTCAGATTACTTTTCATTAAACGAAGAATTTAAATTTTTAAGACAGTACTTTATTGATAATTACTACCCTTCTAATCTTTTTGACAACCAATTAAAGAAATTTTTAAATAACATTTTTAATATTAAACTCCCCATAACCACAGTACAAAAAGAAACCAGATATATTAAATGACCTTTTTATGGTTATTTATCATTACGTATTCGAAATGAAGTATCCAAACTACTTAAGTTTAGTTATCCCCAAATAAATTTTAGATTCGCCCTCGTCAACCCACTTAAATTATCAAATTTTTTAAAGTTCAAAGAGAAATTCCCCAAAACTGTATGCCCTAATGTTGTTTATAAATACACGTGCGACAGCTGTAAGGCTGCGTATATCGGCAGTACTCAACTCCAACTGGAGGTACGCCTTTCTCAACATTTGGGCTTATCAGTCCGTACCAACCGTCCCCTCAGTAGCACATCACAATCCGCAATTAGAAACCACAGTAATGATAACAACCATCCCCTTCATAAAACTCAGTTCGAAATTCTAACAAGAACCAATAACCTTACAGAACTCCGAATTTTAGAATCTTTGTACATCTATAGAAACAAACCCTCCATTAACAACAATAGTTCATGTTACAAATTACAGCTCTTCTAACTAACTAACCAACCTACTTTCATAGATATATCATACCTTCCAATGTAACTGATATTCATACAGTTTTCTCTCGGTATCTGCTGAATACGAGGTAATTTTAATTTAATTTAATTTTAATGATTTTAATTTTCTTTTGTATTGATGTAATTTTAATTATTATTCTTATTTTTGTTTTAATGTTTTAAGGTTTATAATTTACTGATGATGACAAGATTTGTCGAAACGTCTGAGGTACAAAAAATAAACGTAAATATTTGCTGTTGTGTTGGTCCTGCTTTTCATCTGTAAGCTCCGTTTCCCTAAGGAGAAGTCAATAACTTTGATATATATAATTAACTTAAAAACTTTGAATAACTTTTGACGTAAAGATATTTTTATATTTCCTTATTCTTTGGGAGATTAAAAAGCCATTAACAGATTAAAAACACAAATGAGACCCTTGGAAGATTAAAGGGAATTTTAAGTTAAATTTTTAGTGCCACCTTTCATCCCCTCACCCCTCTACACCCGACAGTCCCTTGCCCCTTCCCCCACTAGGCGTTTTGGCCACCCTACTACTGCATGCACAATATATACGTAGACTTACAAAGAAATTACTTTCATCTGAAAATCTGGCTATTTTGTGAGTAGTTTCTCAGAAGAAATTTGAGAATTGGATCGGGTGGAGCTCTTCCTGCGAGCGGAGTGAGGTGCAAGGGGGAACTCCGTAATCCCTCTAGACTTCTCCTTCTTCGTCGTCCTAATAAAACAGGAAGGATTGCTGCGATCGATGCCGGAATGAGACCTGCTCCCACAGCAGCCATTATAGCATAAGCGTTACTAACGAACCCCCCTCCACCTCCTCCATCTCCACTGGTCGTAGAAGAAAGGGATTGCGAAGATTGTGTTGCAGCAGGTGTATTGAATGCAACATTTGAAATTAAAACACGACTCGTAACAGTCGGTAAAGGTGGAGGTAAGGTTGTTGTGTTTGCGTCTATTTGATAAGTTACATTATTGTACGTTGGGTAAAAAGAATCAAAAGAACTGTTAGAAGCAATAGAATCGTTAGACACGCTTGTGTCTAACCCTTCATTGCTAAATACTAATACTGGTTCTCCGAGGTCTGAAGGAAGAACATTAAGAGGGAAACTCACACTGTTAGATGGTGGTGAATGAAGAGAATGAAAGGGACGATCGGGAGGTTGAGGAAAGTGGCTCTGGTGGCTTGAGTGAGTAGGTGTAAATTCCGGTTTGTAAGGTCTGATCGGCTTCCTGTTATTGTATGGAACAATCTCATCCGTTGCTCCAAGTACAGTGAGCTCTACACCCGTATGTTGATTATTTGAGCCTACTTGATGATTTGGTCTGTGATTCAGAGGCTTTTTTGAATTAACGTTCACATAACCGCTCCCAAGATCAGTATTACTGCTGGAGATTCTTACCCAATCATCACTGTGTTTATCGTACTGAGAAATTACAGAATTAGAAAATCTGTTCCAGACCCCGTTTGAATTTTGGGAATATGTGTATGGCTTCTTCGTATGAATGGTGGGTTTAAGGTTCGAAAAAGTGGGAGAGGGAAGCTCACCAGAAAAATATAGCTCATCAGCAATATTAAATTTATTTTTATAGCCATAGGAGGGGGGTGAATGGATCCGAGTCCAGTAATTTGGATTAGGATTACGATTTGAGGACGGTTTCAAACCATATTTGTAAATTTTTGCCTTCGATTTGTTTTTCGGGACATTTTGTGTAGGTTTGTTTGGTCGGTATTCCGAACCAGGCCAATAGTCATCATAATCGAAGATCGAAGATATTCGTCTACTTTTCTAGCGTTCCTCGCTTTAACCTTTCTCTCTCTGTCTCCTCTAAAATACCTTGCAACAACGCTGTTCTTGTTTACTCTGTCGTTATCTGAATAATTAAATCCGTTTTCTAGGCCGTGCTTCTTCAAATAGATTCTCATCTCTTCATCTGTACGGTTTTTGGGAGTCGGCGCTCGAGTCTTGGGACCAGGAATGATTGCAGTACATTTTACACCAACAAGGCAATTCATTTGATAGAAATTAATCTTAGGAGACTGTTTATTTACTGGTAGTGAACTAACGAACTTTTTCATATTATCATTTTGGAAATTATAAAACCTATCATTTTCTTTTCTTCTGTCATAACTCTTTCTAGGTGCTTGATCTGAACCTGTATCATTGTGCATAACCTTCTCAGGTTTAACGACATAACTAGGTTTATCCTTTGAAGAACTGATTCCCAGAGATGTTGATACAACGAATGGTTTCGGTAATTGAAATGTAACTTGTTCTTTGACGCGGTTATCTGAATCGACAACCAAATAAATATTGCAGAAAGTCAGTACAACGAGGAAGCGAATCATTTTTGTCCACCTGTTTTCAGCGACCTGAAAGAAAAGATGAAATAAGTTTGGAAACATTTACAGTAATGATTTATCACGACAAACCATTGCTATTTAATCAGTGAACCATATAGGGTTGTTGGTGTACTAAAAAAAAAAAAAAAAAGCTCTTATATTTAATTTAAACAAAGAATTTGTTTATATTTTAGAGTAGACTAAGAAAGTGCTGTGTTCAAAATTATGATGCTCAATTTGTAAAATTGAACTGAATGAATAATGTTACTTCAAAATAAATTAGCATAGATTAAACACATAAAATTATATTTATTTAAAATTAGAATTAGAATTTGGATTGATTTCACGTGGGAAATTTTAAAATGATTAATTCCGTGGAAAGATCTAATCTTATATGTGTTTAATGTAAACCAAACTTATTTTGAAGTAGTATCATTCATTTATTTTTTTTACAAGGCCTGGAAGCGCCACTACGCATGGCGTACGAAGCGCCACAGGGGTAGAATTTTGCCACGTGGCGGGGTGCTGGTCCGCCAGGACGCCTGGATGTGAATGGATGTGTTTGCTTTAGTTTCTACCTTTTCTCCTCTTCATTACTTTCTGTATTTTACATCCCGGTTGTTTCTACCTTCTCACCCCAGTTCGATGGGAAATGAAAATTTGATAATGTATGCATGTATGATAATTTATTTAATTCAGTTATAACAAAACTTGGCCTGATAATTTTGAACCGCAGCTCGTCTAAATTCCAAGCAGTAAATACAGATTTTTTAGTGTATTGTTGATTTCATGTACCAAAATTAAAATATATTTATGTAAATATATGAACAAGAAGGGATAACTGAGTGAAAATAAAGTGCGTGCACTATGCATTAAGCTATGTAGTAAGTTGTGTATATTACCTATATAACTCGAGGAATTCAGTCTTAAATCCACTCTACTTTCAAAGCGATCTTGGCTTTTATCTGTACTGAAAAGATGATATACACTGTGTCAGACCTTGTTATAATTTTTATCTGTTTAACCAAAAGTATTCTGTTTTCAGTTGGTTCAATTTCACTTCGAAATTTAAACGAAATTTACTTGAAGCAGTTACCAGAGATGGCTAAAAGTCTGGATGCAGTCTCGAGATATATAAACAAAAACCAAACAAGGCGGAACTGAAACAAAAATAACAAAAATTACTTAGATGACATAAAAGAATAAAGCCATAATAAAGAAGAGATTTATCGAAAGCACAAGCTTTGGCAATATAGTAAGGCAATGGCTCTCAACCTTTTTTCACTGAAGGTACCCTAAACTCATTTATCATATTTCACGGCACCCATAAAAAAGTTTTTTTTTTTTTTAGCTATGAATTGTTATACAGGGTGATTCACTCGCTGGCAGCCCCAGCGGATATATTAGCGATACTCTGGGGCTACCAGCGAGTGAATCACCTTGTATTTTAATAGTTATTCCTAACTGTTTTGAAAAGAAAATATAAAGGAAACCAATAAAAATTAACCACATGAGTTCTAAAAGATTTCTGTGACACACCACGGAGATATCCGCGGCCCACACTGGCACCCCGGTTGAGAACCACTGTAAACTAAGGTCTTCATTAAGTGACTCGCCCTTAATGAAGACCTCATGAAGACCTTGTGCTTCTAATAAATCCATTTCTTATTATCGTTTTATTCCTTAATTCAACTTCTCGTAATTTATGGGATTTTTATGGGATTTGTCTCCTGCCAGTTATCATTATACATCTAACTACTTAGATGGATATTGTTTAGCGAATTTCTGTAACAAATTTTTTAAACTGGTGTGTCCAGTATTATGTATCTAATTTTATTCCTTTATATCTTTTGTTGAACATATTTTGAAGTATTCATAATACTGTTTTGTTTAACAATTCAAAAGAACTTTAAACAAATTCAGATATTTTATTCAGTTTGTCTCAGGACAATCTATCGTAGCGGAAGTGGATTCCAAATGAAAGTGATTCACTTAAGCTTTGCTAACTAAAGCGTATAGATGTAGAAGATAGAAGATTCCTTATATGATAATATGCGTCGTGTACTGGAAAAAAAAAAAAAAAAAAAAAAAAAAATCGCGAAGAGATTTTACTGTTTTAAACTGACACAGCGCTCAGGCCAGACTAAATCGGCCCATTGATCTAACGCCTGAATTATTATTAACCAGCATCATCGGGAGTCGAACCCCCGATCTCAGTGAATCGACTTCACTTACAGGAAACATGTGTTGCTGACCTGTGTTGTTACCCATTGAGATACGGACGTTGGCTAAAAATATGTACAAAATTAGCAATGATGTGATTACATGAAGTAATATTAAATCATCCAATTTCTTAACGATCTTCATTTGTTAAATAAAAAATTTAGAAAAACAAAAATTAAGCTTACGAAGATTAGGACTACATCGTGGCCACATCTCAACAGAGTTTCCCGTTAGATCAGCGGGGTTAAGCGATGTTGAATATGTTCAATAATTGGATGGGTTATCGTCCTCCGCGTTCAGATGATGTAGCGACCCTTTCTTATATGATTCGGATCCCCGTAAAGCTGTAGGTCCCCTCCCTCACATAACCTTTGCCGTTAAAAATGAGGGTAAACAATCCCAAATATTGTTATTCATTAAGAATAGAGGGTCTTATCTCGTCCCCATTTTGTTTTGTCAATTAGAACTTTCCAACAAGAAATGGGACGTTAAGTGAACGTCATAAACGTTTGATTTAGTTTTTATAAACGTTTTGAAGACGTTTTCTAAACGTTCTGTTGACGTTTTAGGACATTTAATACACGTCCTATTTCTTGCTTAGTTGGAATACTTCATGAAAAAGACAAACCAGAGACTAAAATTCCATCTGTATTCCAGTAATCTCGACCATACTACTCCCTCTGATGGTTGACAAGATAGATTTTGGATGATATTCCATATCTCACGGAAGGAAACAGAAGCACAATCTTTTTCGATAAGACAATTTAGGTCGTCAATGAAACTGTAATTAACTTTTTATATTCTTTTTCGAGGTATTTAAAATTTGAGAAAGTGTATCAACGTTTATAAAAATGAAAGAAACGTAAGTTTACGTTTTTACTTTAATTATTTTCTCTGGTCTATTTATATTCGTGTCAAAGAACAAAAATTGAAGCACTAACTTGGCCGTGTTTAACATACATTAAAAAAAGTATGACCCAAAAAAATAAAAAAGATTAAAACGTTAAAAAAGCTGAGGTTTTCCGTCAAAATCTATGTCAAAGTAAATTTCCTACGAAGTGTTATATGCATTTCACTTTAAAAACGTAATTAAAAGTACCTGCCAGCCGTTTCTCACTTTCTATTTGGATCCCTCCGCTCGTTTAAATTAACTTAATTAACCCAATTATTAACTAAAGAATGATAGTGTAATTAATGTAAATCACTGCCTATGTTCATTAACTTTTTATTTACTTTCTAGATTTGAAATCAGTGGCCCCTTTCTGCTTTGGGATAAATCTATTTTTCAATTTCTAACTTTCCTCACTAATTTCATCATGAAAATTTGTAAGTGATGAAAGTAAGGAAGTTATTCAATAAATAAAATATTTTAGGAGAACTTCAGTCCAACATAATCTGTGTGTGTGTGTGTATATATATATAAATATATGTAAAGAACGACGCTTGTATAGGAGATATTCCGCGCAAGATGAGAGAGAGAGAACGAAACAAATGAAAAAATGAGGTAACCACCCGGGAATCGAACCCAGGATCTTCCGATTGCCGGTCAGATATGATAACCATTACACATGGGCCTCACTCATTCAAATGCCGTAATTCTTCTACATAGCGCAGAAACCAATGCCCCAAGGGGGCACCTCCCGCATGCCGTAACATTATATACATTTAACTGCAAACACGCAGTATAATTAACGTAAAGAACGACGCTTGTATAGGAGATATTCCGCGCAAGATGAGAGAGAAAGAGAACGAAACAAATGAAAAAATGAGGTAACCACCCGGGAATCGAACCCAGGATCTTCCGATTGCCGGTCAGATATGATAACCATTACACCATGGGCCTCACTCATTCAAATGCCGTAATTCTTCTACATAGCGCAGAAACCAATGCCCCAAGGGGGCACCTCCCGCATGCCGTAACATTATATACATTTAACTGCAAACACGCAGTATAATTAACGTAAAGAACGACGCTTGTATAGGAGATATTCCGCGCAAGATGAGAGAGAGAAAGAGAACGAAACAAATGAAAAAATGAGGTAACCACCCGGGAATCGAACCCGGGATCTTCCGATTGCCGGTCAGATATGATAACCATTACACCATGGGCCTCACTCATTCAAATGCCGTAATTCTTCTACATAGCGCAGAAACCAATGCCCCAAGGGGGCACCTCCCGCATGCCGTAACATTATATACATTTAACTGCAAACACGCAGTATAATTAACGTAAACGTAACATATCTGACCGGCAATCGGAAGGTCCCGGGTTCGATTCCCGGGTGGTTACCTCATTTATTTCATTTGTTTCGTTCTCTCTCTCTCTCATCTTGCGCGGAATATCTCCTATACAAGCGTCGTTCTTTACGTTAATTATACTGCGTGTTTGCAGTTAAATGTATATAATGTTACGGCGCGCATCAAAACCCAGCTGTTCATCCTTCCACACAATAAAGAATGTGGTTGGTAGATAAATGGGTACCCTGGGTGGCCTGGTGGTTAAGACGCGTGGCTGCTGGTAGGGCGTGGTTCGGATTCCACGTTAAACTGTAGGTCTAAGGTGGAGTGAAAAGCTTGACCTCCGTCAGAATGAACAATTCGGGCGGAAGCTAACCAAAGGTTATATATATATATATATATATATACAGTATATATAATTGAAAAGTATTATTATTCATTGTTGTATATCAGAAACCAGATTCGCTAAACTGCAACTTTTCGCCATTAAAATGTTACGGAGAAATATTTGTTCAGCAATAATGTCTTTTCTATCATTGATAAAAAGGCGTTACGTGAGTGTGTTCAGAGGCGTTTTTCGCGTCAATTCCAACGATTTGGAGGCCTCCAAACATCGCTGTTGTAAAGGATAATTTGCATAATTTGCATCATTTCCCATTTTGGCAGTCCAAAAGTGAGGAAGCTAAAAACGACAATACCAGATTTGGGAAACTCTTTCCTGGCCTTAGAATGAAGTAAAAGGAAAGAAAATAACCATATCCTATCCCAGTCTAACCTAACCTAACCTAATCTAACCTAACTCTCTCCATTCTAACGTAAACTATATCTTTATCTAAATATTACGAGGTCATGAATTATCTGTTTGCGATGAGAAACGACATAACGTTAAATGTTAATTCTTTCAAATAAATTCCTCAGACAGAACAGCGATATGGAATCTAGTGAAAGTACTTACCTATGAACCTTATGTTGTTTCGTGCGTTAGTATCTCTTCACACGGAGGTCAAGCTGGTGGCCCCGCCTCAGTACTCAGTGAAAAATATTTCAGTCCGCATCAAATTATCTCTGTGAAATTCGTTTTCTTCTGCAACATGTAAGGGGAAGTCCGACTAAAAAGATCTATATCTACTTCGTCGACAAAACTAAAACATCGCCATACTAAAACCCAATGTAACTTAACCTAGCGTAACCTGGTTAACCTAACCTAACTTAACTTAAAAATAATTTTTCGATAGAATGTCAACTCCATCAGATGTCGTAAGGCCAGACTAAAATGATGGAAATTATAATGATAATGATAACGATGATAATAATAATAATAATAATAATAATAATATGATGATGATGATGATGATGATGATGATGATGATGATGATGATGATGATATTGCATGACACCATCTTACTATGAAAAAGATTTTGTGCCCTTTTTACAGTTTGTATTTTTATGCTTTCCTAACCGGCATATGAGGCCCTCCTAGGAAGAAGTGGCTAAGCGACAAAAGTATCATAAAAAACGCCATCAAAACGTAAAGTTGTACCAATTTGAAAGTTACCATAACTTTTGAACTTTTGAAGATATTTCGACGAAATACCTTCAAACGTTCAAAATTTATGCCACTTTCAAATTGGTAAACTTTTAATAATTAACGTTTTTTCTGGCGTTTTTTACTTTTGTCGTTTAGCCACTTCTTAAGAGGGCCTCATATAAAAAAACAACAGAAATACAACTGTGTTACTTCCCAATTCTCCATTTTAACGAACTATATTGTAATTTGTATCGCAAAAATAAAGTGTTTACATTTTACACGTGACACTTTTATTCAATTATGTTATTTTGATTCACAATTTGTATGCACAGTGTTTGGTTTACACAGACATAATGTATAAACCTAACAAAGCATATATATATATAATATATATATATATATATATAAACTTACCTGATGGAATTATAAATTATCACATAAACTGCACAGCAAATCGCATTTAGCTATTAAAGAAACTAAACAATAAATCAAATCCAGTTCAAAGACTATGAAAAAAAAAAAACCCTGCTCCAGACGATACTAGCTCATATCCTCTGGAAGCTGAACTGCAAATGATATATTTCGCAATCAGTGTGCGTTGTTTTCCTTATATATATGTAAAAAGGCAACTTTCCCTACTTTTTTTTGCTCCGCCAACCGTTGAAATTTCTTTCCACACAAACTGGCAAGCCCTCAAGCTTTCCATTGCTCGTTTTCTCTTTAACAACGTTATCGGTGTTGTCACTGTTACTCGCTCAGACGTAATGCGCAATACTATTAATAAAAATATACAACACAGCAAAAACAATTTATTACGTACATTCGACAATTTTGTAATACAAATTGGTTACATATATATTCTTTTTTTTAAATGGGGTTGTTTAACCTCCTTCGCAACATCGAAAGTCATATGACGGAGGGGACCTACAGCTTTACGTGGAATTCGAACCACGGGTCGCTACATAATCTAGGGGCAGCGGGCGGTCTCCCATCCAACTACTACCCAGACCCAAAGTCGCTTAACTTCGCTGATGTCCGGGAAGCGGTGTTACGACATCGTCTATGCTACGACGTAGCCCATATATATATATATATATATATATATGTTTCAATTTAACTGTACGAGTAGTATGGGTGCTAGTAATTCTGCATTACATGTACTGTACAAAGTGTACATATCCCATTTTCTTTCACGTTGCATCATTTTTTCATTTACCCAAAATTATTAAAATATATTATGTTAGTCATAAAACTAAATTTACTAAACACTCCTCATTGCTATCCCTAAGTTTATATAATAATTTATTAGAGGTGAATCTTTATCCCAATTATTTCAATATAAATGCAACAAAATTTATAATAAAAAGATATATTTCGACAAAAATTGTCATCCATATAAACGCCTTTTGAAAACTGGAAATAATTTCATGAAATAGGTCTGAGAAAATGGGTTTTAGTTACGTTCCTGAAAGCGATAATTAACTTCGTGGCTCATTTTCATCTCCGGAAATGCGAGGGAGGAAGATTTTGAGGTTAATTTCATGTCACAATGGACTACAATTAAAACTTGATTATGAAACCGACAGTTAAATTAGTTGATAATCTCATTTCTCCTTTGTCCTACTTAGTAATGTTTAAATTTTTCATATTTTTCTTAAAACCTTTTCATATATATATATATATATATATATATATATATATATATATATGTGTGTGGTGTGTGTGTGTATGTATGTGTTACAGGGAATCTATGTAACTATGGACTTCATGAAATCCCTAAAATGTTCTGAGATTTCATATAAGGTTAAGTCATGATATTTTCGTTAAGCCTACGGGAAAATTATTGAATGCCCGTTTAGGTCAACTGTACGCCCTTGACGATTGGTTAGGTTAAGTCGTGATTTTTTGTTAAAACTTACGAAAATATCACGACTTAACCTTACATGAAATCCCTGAACATTTTAGGGATTTCAGGAAATCTCTAGTTATACAGATTCCATGTAATAATATATATATATATATATATATATATATATATATATATATATAAAAGTGGTGGACCGGATATCCGCATCCGCATCATTTTTAACATCCGCATCCGCACTTCTGACTGCGGATGTTATGCTGATATTACCTCTAATGAATTATACAATTTACAATTAAATTAGCTTATAAAGTAGCTTATAAGGTCCAGTCATGCACATTTCATGTAAAGTATTAATTATTAATGAACAAACAAATATATAAACCTGAAAATATAAATAGCTGGTAACACAAAACTGAATGAAACTTGTTTCATTGAATTTTCTGTGGCTGAAACTCTTGAGAAAGTTATTATTTTTATCATAATGAAAACATTAATATTAATTTTAATTCTTATGCATTGCCTGCCATAATAGTAATATCACGAAATTTGAAAAATTATGTCATATATTTATAATTCTATATTATATTGATTAACTAAATATCCGCATCCGCATCCGCGGATATTCAAATTAAAGATCCGCATCCGCAGATGTTGAAAAACTGACATCCGGTCCACCACTAAAATATATATATATATATATATATATATATATATATATATATATATATGGGATGATGATCATGATGTTTATTCACGCCTAAACGGCTAGGGTAATCTGCATCAAATTTAGTATACACATTAAAGGAGAACTAGGGAAGGTTTCATTAATACAAGGCCCCTCCCAGTCGCACCCCCCCTAGGTCTTGTATGAAGTTTTCGTCAGTACAATTATGTGAAAATGTAAAAATCTTTTTTAAAATTAGTTAGAATGCTTTGCAGGTCATGATGATGTTTGGCAAGGTTCCTTATGGTCAGGTTTAACCATTTAAGACTGATAAAAGACCTTCGTTATAGGCTTTGCGTAGAGGTAATTGAAAAACAAGCAATGCGTATCTTTATCAAGGAAGTTCGTATTCATGAAATCGATCAAACCATGCAGATAGAAGCGTGTTAGATTAGAGAGAATGTTAGAAAGAGCGGGTGTTTGATAAAACGAAATCATGAAGAAAGTGATATGCAGGTTTTAAGTATTTATGGGATTGGTGGTAGATTCATGAGTGCGGGGAAGAGTTTCTATAATGGAAGTAGTGCATGTGTGAGAGTAAATAAAGAACCGAGTGAATGGCTCGATATGTGTTGTTGTGCGTTTGTTAGAAAATCTAGAAAAGGAAGAGCCATTGTTGTCCCAAGGCGATATGATGACTAAGCTGATTAATGCAGCATTGCTTGTATATATTAAGTTAAGGTATATATATATATATATATATATAATATATATATATATATATATGAAATTATTTCACGAAAGTAACACGTGATATATATATATATATATATTATATATTAGGATATACAGTATATATATATATATCCATTAGGGTTTCTTTCCAGGGATCCCGGCTGTTTTTATTGGATTTGAAAATCCCGGGAAATCCTGGAATTTTAAAATGACTTAATTTATTTTTTATTGATTTATTTGTTTTTTCTTTTGTTATTAGAAGGCTCTTGGGTACAATTAAAGAAAACTGCATAATATTTACCTCATTTTATTCTACTTTTCTGCTTTCTTAAATGAACACCTACTAGCATTAGCAACTTAGAGCAATCTAAAAGTGGGCCCGTATGCCAAAAACTGGCCGAGGGAATGTCGCGAGCGCTGCGTATAATACAAGGAACCGAGTCTCAGTATATTATCTAGCGATCGCAGGCAACTCATCTTGCTCAGAGTTTAAGCAAGCATTTGAAGCATGAAGCCATGAACTGCAGTTATTCGAGACAATAGGGAACAGAACTTCAAACATCATGAATTTATTTGATGCACTGAAAACCATTCCGCCAACCTCTGTTGAATCAGAAAGAGCCTTTTCTGCAGCAGGTTTATTTATCACCAAGTTGAGAACTCGTCTTAGTGATAGAAGTATCAATTGTTTGTTTTTTAAGAAGCTATTTTAAAAATGTTGATTGACTCTTTAAATATTTTAAGATAAAATATTTTAAGATAAGGATGAAATTATTTTTTCTAATGAAGTTTATTTTATTTTTATTTTTTGTATTCGCTAAATATTTTAAGATAAAATATGTTGAGATAAAAGGTATAAATTATTTTTTTGAATGAAGTTTCTTTTTCTTTTTCTTTTTTATTTGCAAATGCACTTAATTATAATTAAAGGAATATAATATTTTAGCCTTTTATTTGTCCCCTGCAGATGAATAGCATGATAAATATTATGTTTAACAAATAATAAATAGCTACCACTGATTGGTAAACTCAATTCAAGTATTACAATGCAAAAGTGGTCATCTAGGCATAAGTAATTGGTTATCCCAATTCTAAAAGGGTATTTTATCACTGAACAATACAAAAAATTACCGTTCTCTTAAATATACAACCATTTCCTGGATTTCCCGGGATCCCGGGAATTGGCTTCATTTTTCCGGGAATTCCCGGGATTTCCTGGGATGAAGAAAGCTGCATATAAGGAGAAACCCTAATATCCATCTCATAATTGTAAGGTTAGTGAAAAATTCACTTAATTTAGAGCTAGCATTTTTTTGGCTGTTGTGGCATCATTTTTTTTAGGGGGGGCGTCCTTTCTACTCGTTTGTTGAATGCGGCACTTACAGGGCGTGGTCTTATAGAGAGCTCTCTTGAAATTCAGTTTGGTTGTTTAGATACAAGATTGTTGCATCGTGCAGGTTGTTGTTGTTGTTGCAAGGTTTAGAAAGACCACCATAAATAGTGCCTCTTTTTTTATCTTAATTTTATGCAACTGAGGCCTAAGTAGGCCCACATCGACCAAGCAACCCTGAAGTAGGACCTAATAGGACCTCCAAGTCCATAAGTTTTAGTCTAGCTTAACTTGGGCTGTAGGTAGAAGTGGCCCTTCAGGGCTCAGCCGGGATTCTGAATCCAATAAAATAAAAAATAACACCGTCAAGGATGTACGATGTCTCCGGGGCTGTTCAACCTGTTTATCGATGGAGTCATGAGAGAATTGAAAGTGCGACTGCTAGGGAGAGGAATGAATCTGGAATGTGATGGAATTAGGTGGGGTCTCTCGAATCTGTTGTATGCGGATGATGTTGTGCTATTTGCCCAGACTGAGTACGATATGCAAGAGGTGGTTAAGAGTTTTGTGGCGGTGTGTCAGAGAAGATTGTTGAAAGCGAATGTGGGTAAGAGCAAGTTATTGGTTGTGGAGAGAGAGGGAAATTCGGATTGTCATGTGATGGTGAAATGTGATGGTGAATAATGAAACGCTATAAATGGTAGTCTTTTAAGTATTTGAAATGTGTACTGAACAAAAGAAGTACGAGTGCGGATGAAGTTTATAGTAGTGATTCAAAGAAAACAGGTGGCGGGTATATTGAAAGCGGAGACGGGGCAGATACTGCGAAATGTTTACAAGGTTTGTAGTACCGACACATTGTGAAACGTTAGCATGGCATGAAAGGGAGAAGACAACGTTAAGAGCAGACGAGATGGATAATCTGAGGTGTGTGTGTGTGTGTGTGGTGGCTTGCGTCGGACTAACAATAAGAAATCGTGTGGTGCTGGAAAGATGTGGTGTTTAGAAGTCAGTGGAAGTGAAAATTAAGGAAAGTGTGCTAAGGTGGTTTGGACATGTGGAAAGAATGGAAGATGATAAGAGTTGTGAAAAGAGTTTATAAGAGTGTTTGCGAAGGTGGAAGGAGAGGAAGACCGAGAAGGAGATGGATAGACATGGTGAATGACTACTTGAGTAAGCATGGATTTGATCGACCGATGCGCGAGAAGTGGCCACAAGTATGATAGGTTGGAGTGGGAGAGGTTTGTTAGATGTATTAAGTAGGACTCTGTCTCCTTTTACTCTTGACAAATCCTGGAAGTACCACAACTTTAACTTCCGAATCCGAGCTATTTCTGCCTTCGCACCCCATTCCGTTGAGAAACGAGGTTTTGTTAATGCAAGAAACAGTTTCAGGACAGAACTTTTTGGACTAATTGTAAATATACCTATTACATGTTATAATTTTTTAAAGCTACATATAGCAAGAGGACGGTACTTCAAAATCCTCCTCCTAAACCGAGTATACAGTATATTTGCCGAAAGGTGATCATTACTTATGTCTTTTTCTAAAGGAGAAAAACCTCAAAAGTGTGTGAAATCAGGGCGGTTTTTTAAACTGCCCAAGTGGATGACGATGTGATCATACCCTACCTATATTTAGTCAGACCACGATTGTACAAAATTTCACACTCTTTTGTGAAATCGAAGGAAAAACATTTGGTAAATAAATTTGAAAAAACACCACAGCGATCAAAATTTTGAGCTTCACATCCAAAGCCAGTAAGGCCAAATTTGTGAAGGTGCACTTAAAATCTAGGTGCCTCTGAGCATTTTGTTGGAAATTTAAAATCGGAAAAGGTTGCTAAGCTTTGTATTTAAAATCTTGTACAATAGTATATTGAAAGTTTTCATAAATTTATGATATATATACTGTACAGGGTGAGTAAAAAATATATTTGCATTGAAAAGCATAGTTCCTAAGTTTCCAGACTTTTGACTCACCCTGTATATATATATATATATATATAGGGTGAACCAAATGTAGGTGGACAGTAAATGATAACGTTTATTTTGAGAATACATATTTAATTTTTTGTATACTATAATACAAAATAAAATTTAAATAAATTTAGTTATAATATTTAATATAATAAAACACAAACACCATAGTTATAATGAACACCATAGTTATAATATAATATAACACAAACCGTATTCAACCTACTGTCCACCTACTTTTGGTTCACCGTGTGTGTATATATATATATATATATATATATAATTTAAAATCCCAAAATTTTAAAGATAAACCTAAACATTACTAAAAAAGGAGAATCTTTTCGAGGAAAAAGCCCTCTTCTTTCAGGCGGTGGAGAAAACTAAAAGTAAAAGTGTAAAAGAATCGTTATGACTGGCAACTCAAGACGGCGCAAAATGTTCCGAAGAACGAACGATTTTGAAAAACAAAAATTAGTGAAAGTCAAGCCGAAAAATTCCGTCTCTAATGTTAAAAATATCTGTATTTCTTACATTGAAAGCGTCAGCAAGTTTTTCTCCCGTTATTATTGATATTTAAAAGTAATTACAGTAAACATCCACTATCCGAACAGGTTACGTTCTTGAAAACCCGTTCAGATAGCGAAACCGATTTTCCCATAAGAACAATGTTATAAATTGGGGTTAGGTTCCCAAACATGCCCGAGCGAACACCATAAAGCCATTTTTACACGAAATAGTGTCCCTAGTGCTACAAAAGAAATACACGGAGCTACAATAAATTGATTTCCAACACTAAATAAATTAAGTGCAGAGTATTTAGAACAATAAAATAGGGATTTAATAATCTTTCTTACCTTGAATCCTGTTCCTTTATTTCATAAGGAGCCTGGGCCAAAAATGAGTGCAGAAAAATTAATTGGAGGAGTTGAAAGAAGAATTGGATGGACTTTGGCTGGAATGTTTTGAGGAGTCTTTGAAGTTGATGGACAGTGATGTTCGTAATATCGGCTTCAAATGTTCGAATAATGAAATGGGGTATTAAAGTAAAATGTTCGTAAAAGCAATTGTTCGGATACCGGATGTTTACTGTATTAATATTTAAAGGTAATTGAGCCATACTGATATCTATAATGGCGTGGGAATCGTACTGGCTGCAAAGTGGAAGGATGAAGTGATCGATGTACTGCGAATATCAGCTCGAATCATGTATATGAAGATAGATGTTGGAGGGCAAGTGGTTGCTGTGGTGAGTGCATATGCCCCGCAGGCGGGGTGTAAGTGGGGACCTGAATGGACATGTTGGAAATGAAAACAAAGGTATTGAAAGAATACACGGAGGTTGGGGGTGTGGGCCCCAGAAACCCGAAGGGAGATAGAATTGTTGAGTTTGCAGCGGCTTATGATATAGCAATAACAAACACATATTTCAAAAAGCAGGAACATCTTATTATGTATAAAAGTGGTGGACAGTGTCCCAGATTGATTATATTATGTATAGTAGGTCAAAGTTGAAAGCAGTGCAGGACTGCAAGGTAATACCGGGAGATTCAGTGGCTCCACAACACAGGACTTTGGTACCGGATGTATGCATTAAAGGAGCAAAGAACGAGAAGGCAGAAGGGATACCAAAGATCAAGTGGTGGAGATTGAAGGGTGAGGATGCCAGAGAAACTTTTCAAGCCAGAATAAATCGGGAGGAAAGCATGGAGGAGGTGCACGAGCCAAATGAATGGTGGCGAGGCAAGGCGGAAGTGATACGGAATATTGGATGCGAACCGTTTGGTATGTCGTCAGGGAAAAGTAAGGAGGATAAGGAAATGTGGTGGAATGGAGAAGTGCAGGACGTCATACAGGAAAAGAGGGAAAAGAAGAAACTGTATAGAGAAGTAAAGCGGAGAGCAAAATGGATGGTGGAGGAATCGAAATATCGTGCGGTGGAGGAGATGTATGAAGAACTGAATACTAAAGGAGAGAAAAATATCTTTAGAATTGCAAGACAAAGGGATAAAGCGGGAAAGGACATTACTCGGGTCAAGATGATGAAGGATGGCGATGGAAGAGTGTTAACGGGGAAAGATCAGGTAAAGGAATGGAAGAGGAGTTATTCTGAAAGGCTCCTGAATACGGAAAATCCTAGGGATAGGAGAGAGGAAGGAGAGCCGAATTATGGGATGACTGTAAGCATCCAGAGGGAGGAGGTTGTGGCAGCGTTGGGGAAAATCAAGAGGGAAAGCTTGTGGGCTGGATGAGATTCAGGCGGAAGTGTGGAAAGCACTAGGGAGGGAAGGAGAGAATATTTTATGGAGACTGTTATCAAAAATTATATAGGGAGGAGAGGATGCCTGAGGAGTGGAGAGAGTATACTAGTACCGATATATATAGAAAAGGGAGATGTGCAGGAGTGCAACAATTATAGAGGAATCAAACTCCTCTCTCATACCATGAAGATCTGGGAGAGTCATTAAGAGGAGAATTAGGGAAGAAGTGGAGATTGCGGAGGAGCAATTTAACTTCATGCCTGGTAGAGCAACAACAGATGCGATATTTGCTCTGCAACAACAGATCATGAGATACAGAGAAGGGCAGGGGGAGCTTCAATTGGTATTTATAGATCTGGAAAGGCCTATGATAGGATACCTCGGCAGGAGGTACGGAGGTGTATGAGGGTAAGGGAGGTAAGGGGGTGCCCGAGAAGTATATAAGGTTAGTGCAAGATATGTACGCGGGAGCAACAACGAGAGTGCGAACTAGTATTGGAATGAAGGAGGAGTTCCAAGTGAGTGTCGGATTGCATCAGGGGTCCGCGCTGAGCCCGTTTTTGTTTGATGTAGTTATGGATGTCATCACAGAGGGAGAGAGAGAGGAGGTGCCGTGGAGCGTGTTATTTGTGGATGACATTGTTCTGTGTGCAGAAACCAGAGAGGCTTTAGAGGTAAAGTTGGAAAATTGGAGAAGTGTGTTTGAGGAGCGAGGGTTGCGTATCAGTAGAACGAAAACAGAATACATGATATGTGGGACTGGTGAAGATCAAGAGGAGTGTGTTGCTATTCGAGCAGGTACTGAATAAGGTGCGGAAATTCAAGTATCTGGGCTCAGTGATGGAAGAAAGTGGGGAGATAATGGAAGAGATCAACCACAGG
Source organism: Bathynomus jamesi (assembly GCA_023014485.1). Classification (NCBI taxonomy): domain Eukaryota; kingdom Metazoa; phylum Arthropoda; class Malacostraca; order Isopoda; family Cirolanidae; genus Bathynomus; species Bathynomus jamesi. The sequence continues at coordinate 59,498 of JAJOZX010010845.1, forward strand.
ATAAGAGGATGATAGAATAACTGGAGGAGGGGTCAGTGTTGTGTGATTGGAGGATGCCTATGAGGCTGAAAAGTAAAGTGTTTAAGGCAGTTGTGAGGCCACAATGTTGTATGGGGCAGAATTATGGCCAATGAAGAAGTGCCAGGAGGAAAATGGAGGTTGTGGAGATGAGGATGCCGAGGTGGATGTGCGGTGTAACTAGAAGAGACAGGATAAGGAACGACAGAGTCAGTGGGGTGGTGAAAGTTACGGGAATTTCAAAGAAGGGTCAAGAGAGAAGACTGGCATGGTATGGGCATGTAATGAGAAGAAACGAGAACTACGTTGGGAGAGTTATCTATGGAAGTGCCCAGGAGAAGGAAGAGAGGAAGACCGAGGATGAGGTGGAGAGATCGCAATCAGGATGGATATGAGCGAGAAGAACCTGACGGAGATGGTGCAGGATAGGGTGGAGTGGAGGAGAAGTATCCGCAACAGCGACCCCGTATAAATGGGACTAATAATGTTGCGGAAGACGACGACTAGTATCTATAATATGGTCTGTCCAAACGATGTTTCGCAAAATACTTCAGACAGACCCAAGTCACAGCTGTAAACAGAACTATGGAACCCTAAACCTGGAAAGACCCAGTAAGTGGTTATTGTAGAACACGGCCAATTACCAATTTATCGGTGAATTGTGTACTGCACTAACCAAAGTTAATTAGCTGCCGTGAAACAACACGGTATAAAATTCCAGATACAATTCAGTGTCAGATTCCAGACTAATTACCGTATTTTACGCCTCATAAGACGCTACTTTTGTCCTGAAAAACGTCTCCAAAAATCACTGCAGGGCTCATATGTTGTTTTGTTTAATGTTCTTTTAATAAAGTTATGGGAATATTTTTTGTCAGGCTGATAAATCTTCGAAATATTTTTTTTCCTAAATATTCTTTGCTAAATATAGGGTGCGTCTTACCACTCGTAAATAGGTTGCGTGTTGGGTCTGTGGAACCCATTTCCTATCTAGGGTAATATAACCTAACCTAATTTAACGTATTACCAAGCTGTTATGAACTCTCCAACCTGCGTCTGGGATCTAGAATTTCGCCGAACAAAGAATCGCAACAAAATCCCTTCATCGCGTGGAACGCGAATGAAGTGCCGCTATCATGTTCTTTTCTGTTTTAAAAAAATTTAATGAGAAAATTGAAAGATAACGAAATGACAGGCTTGAGGATACATTCCGATACCATCCTTAAGAAAATAATTGCGGTTAACTTCCTTCGTAACGACAAAGGTCACGTAACAGAGGGGACCTACAGCTTTACTCGGGAACCAAACCACGTACCGGTAGCTACATCATTCGAACGCGGAGGGTAGCCACCCATTCAACTACTGAACAGACCCTCCCTCCGATCTGAATTAAAAAAAAAAATTGGCATTTCGATGTGGACATTATGACTACAGAATACCTTTATTACTACCTACCAACACTAAATTATCAGTAACTGTGGCCATTAACCAGCAATTACTAAAGAGAGTCCGAACAAATATATTCCCAATATACTCTTTATATTCAAGCATTTCTTGAATAAAAATTTCGGAAAGTTCTATTATAATAGTGGAAACAGAAGGCAAACTAAGTTAAGATTTTTAATAATACTCGTTGGCAATTACGCACAAGCTCGCAAAAAACAACACTCAACTTGGCCCGCCACTCGAAAAGATTGCCCATGCCTGGTTTAATTTCACTGCGGTGTTGCGACAAGATCATGACATAACTCTTAAGCCGGCCGCACGCGGGATCGTCTCGCGACTCACGACTGACTACTCGAGTCGCGTGAGATTTTACATTGACAGAATGGGAGCCTCCGCACTAGAAATAATATCGACAATTTTTAATACCGGTTTTATGCAGAGAATAATTTGAGATTTTTTTGGTGTCACCCTGCCAAGTGCCAACCCTCCGACAAGCCTGCAGGACCAGTAGTACTCACCACATTAACGACAATAAAAACTGAAGTTACTTTTTAAATTCGGTCACCGACATCAAAGGGAAAATACCATTGATTAAAAAAAGTTTGAACAGCAGCTCCTAAGGAAAGGCAGGAAAAAGGAAGGACTATTTATAATGATTAAGTATATCGGATAACAAAAGGGAAAAATAAAAAATTTTCAAAAAAAAAAGTTTATTAATTTTTTTTATTTCAGCAACATTTATATTATGAATTTTCAAATGAACAGATAATCCACTAGTTAAGCCCCCACTGCACTTTATAACTTTATAACTTTTTCACATTTTGAACATTCAGCTTCGTCTTTAGTTTTCTTAAAATAATTCTACACGTTTAATTTTTTTGACATTCTTGTAATAGATTCGAAGGGGAAGATTATTTAAAGTAAGAAATAGCTTATTCCCATATCACAAGACTGCAATGCGCACGTAACAAAATCACAAAATTTAACTCGTGAAATACGTGCACCAATCAACCACTGCAAGCGTCTAGTACGAAATTCGAAATCTGAATGAACTCAATAACGAATCTAAAAAAGCAACGCGAGGTTTCTGGAATCACGTAAAAACGTTTTTGAACGTTTCAATACGTATTTATACGATTTCAAATGTTTAAGGCGAGAGTTCTGGATGATAGTTTCCCTTTTCAGAAAAACGGACATCATATAACGTCAATAACATATTATAAATGATAAATTGTGACATACACTAATGACGCCCCTCAAAGATATACTGCGTGCGTAAGTTATGTATGAAGATAAATCATTATTTCTACTCACATTGGCCACAAAATCCTAAAAAAAAACGACATTTGCCGATTGCTCCCACAATAAAGACAATAGGTAGTTCTTCAATACCGAAAGCCCGGTACCGATAATCACGATATCGGTATCGTCTCTCGTCCAATACCGGTTTTTCAATACCGGCTTTCATCACTACTCCGCACACTGCAGCGGCCGCGACGCGATTCTGTCAGTGTAAAATCTAACGCGACTCAAAGTCAGTCGAGAGTCGCGAGACGATCCCGCGTGCGGCCGGCCTTAAAAGGAAATAAACCAATAAACGAGACAGAATACACCAAATAATCGCCATGAAACGCAGGGGCAAAGGCTTCTTTGATATTAAATAAAATTCACTCACTTACAAAACTTCATTTTTCAACATATGGTAATTACAACAGGTCTGTGAACACTTTTTTTTCCATTTACGAAGAATATTTTTTGTATAATAATAATAATATATATAAACATATATCAATAAAATATACACACAAATATATATATAGCTATATTATTTTTCGAAGATTCCTTAGTATTAATTATCACACTGCTTCCGTGGACAAAAAAAATATGTTACAAAAATAAAACTAAGTTGTATAGAGAAACGAGCAACATTAAGTCTATTAAGGTGACTTACGACCCTAAATAATTAAAACCATTACTAAATCCGATATAATTATAAAAATTACTAATACTAATAAATCCTTTTAAAATGAAAAGAACTTGTATATACGTTAAAGAATTTTAAGGGATGCAAATCAGAGGTACATTAAAGAAAATGAATCCTACAACTGGTAGAAAATGAATTAAATAAAGACAAAACAAATTAGTTTAATAATCAGTAGGCTAATTGTTAAATTATAAATTTAACTATCAAATTTACTCTATCCCATCCTGCATTAAGATTTACCTCAAACTATTTAAACGTTGGAAACTTTATCCCTGATAAATCACCACTAATCTGTCGTTTAATCCCTATCATCAATTTCAATGTCCAATTAAGAAACCAAATAATTACGAGAAATTAAAAGATTTTTTCCAGATTTCTAACATGAAAATGAAAACCAAAGTAAATTTAATCCCATACCGAACTCTCTCAAAAGTACGCAATGCCTTCTTTGGTGTACAGCTCCTAAGTTTCACATTCATCTACCAAGCCCAATAGTTGCGAATATTTTCCAATAAAGCCTGACGCGGGATATAACTGAGCCACAGCATAAAAGAGAACTGAACTCAATGCGAGTGACTTCAGATTCAGTGAGGAATTGGACACTCCACTAATGATGCACCGATTCCAAAATTTAGCCGATGCCAATACAGATTCTTTGCCTAGATTTTAAAAAATCAATTTCCTCCATAAATTTCATATTTTCAAATTTCAAGTTTGTTTAAACGGTTTTCCTTTTAGCTCACTCCACAAAATATACAGTACCGGAATTTGTTACTCACATACCGTAGCTAATAATATTAAATAATTTTATTGCTCAGTAAAATAAAATAATTTTAGTTTACTTTCATGAATTGAATACCAATATTTAAAATAATCGGTTTTCCTTATGTTGAACCTATTTTCTTTCTTCAATAATGCGAAGAACAAACAAAATTTTTCATTAAATTTTAAAGTCCCTCATGGACAATTTGAAGAAGGGGATATACAATTTGGGTTTATAAAATTAAAATACTTAAAATAAAGTCAACATAACATGGTTTAATATAAAAATTATACAGTACAACTTAATATAAAATTATTATTAATATAGAGTAGAGAATTACTATAGTTTATAATATTTAGAAATTAGTAGTTAGAGAAAATGCAAATTTATGGGTAACTTAACTTATTAACCTTTGCCTTTTTCGTGAATGGAAAATGTTTTTTAGCCAATTACACTTTGAAAGGAGTATAAATTATCATGGAAGTGCTTTTTTTTTTTTTTTTTTTTTTTTAAATATTCAATTTTCTATAAATATAGATTTTGTTTTGTAATGAAAATTTTAATATTTCAAAGAATCGGTAAGAGAATCATCTAAATTTGGTCGATGCCGATTAATCGGTACGTACACTATTAATGTTAACCTTGTACCAATGAATAATGAATTATTAACTCGAAGAGAGGTAAAATGGAACATTTAAAGTACTCGTACTTTAATTATGAATGAACTTGCTTTTCATATCAAAATTCAATACAAGGGAAAGGACACGAACGAGAAACTTGAAAAAAATGAAAAAATACAAAAAAAAAAAAAAAAAAAATTATATATATATATATATATGATCTACTCTCTATAAGAACTAATTACCTGCAAACTTGAATTGCAAACAAGGAGCACAACCTAATTACTTTATGGTGAATTAAAAGGGGTCTGTGATAGTGTGTCTAATTTAAATTAATAAAGTAGGTAACATTGATTAAAATAATAGAAGATATTTCCTCAAAAGACTTCATTTAGTACTTTATAAATTAGTAATGGGTCTCCTTAAATTTATTTATTTACATATTAACAATCGTTATTAAAAAGTAGAATATTCTAAGGCATTCAGTTTAAATACGAGTATACTGTATTACCAAAATGGTGAAAAATTAAAGTTCTGTTGTTAAGTTTTTGAAAATTAAATCTCTAAAAAGTTCGTTCATTTAAGTGTCACATTCCTAAATTTATAAGCACAAAATGAAAATTTGTTTCGAGGCAGTTTGATGGTATTTGGGCCAATGGACTATAAGAGAACCACCTGATGTAAACGATAAAATGGAGCACATTTGCCGCTATTCTTAAAAAAGAATGCGAAACACCTGAAAGAGAGATACTACATTTATATCTTGTATTTCAAATGAATATGAAAGCACTTTCAGTGCCACTGATATAATTATATACAAAACCTAATAATGAGTAGAATTAAGCTAAGTTCCACTTTGAATAACAGACGAGCACTTAAAGCATTGGATTACGCAACTACTTCTTTCCACGGGAAATAGAAGGTTATTATAAAAAGTGACTCTGCCCGAGTGTTATTGAAGATTATGTAGAATACGCGCATTTAATTACCAAATTTATTCAATTTGCTTTTCCCTTCCATTCACACAGTGAATTTACTCTAAAAAATAATGCAAAATATTTAGCTAAAAGTATAATTTAATTAGTGGCCAAATATGAAGAGGAGAGAAGTTAGCACATTTTTAGTGAAGTTAGAGATCAATTTTGGGATTAAGTTTTAACTTTGAAAGTAAAACTAGAAATAAAAAAAAATACTGACAGCGTATAGTTCAGTTTTTATAATTAAGACTGATACATAACTTAGATAACAAAATAAACAAAGTTCTCATGAAGAGAATCCAACCTAAGGAAGGAACATTAGGACGCCCACGCTGCGAGTTCTGCCATGTCTGGATCTTCCTCGGCTTCTTTCTTCTTGCGAGCGGGCTGAGCGGGAGTTACCGTAGGAACCTCGGGAAGATCAGTGGTCACTTCACCACCCGTTTCAAGGAGCTTCTCATCAAGAGCCTCCTGTTCTAGTTCTCCAATTCGGCAAGAAGTTCGTCCTTCGAAGAGAAGTGAAAACTTGTTACATTCAGAAGCTTCAGAGAGTGGGTTGCTGAATTTTATGGAATATAACCCTTCCCCTCTCCGACACAACTTTTAAGTGAAAGTAATCTAATGCATTACACTCGGCAGTTGCAATTTCATCTATCTGCCTTGGATAACCTAGAGTGTCTTCATGTTAACCAAATGCAATGTAATCTCATTTTGCATGAAAGGTATGAATGCTTCATTTCGTACAAAGTATAAAAATTAATCACACGCACATTCAGATTTAAAACTACCTAGTAATGAACTACAGCGTTGAACTTACGTCATCAACATCTTGTCCAAATGCAACAGGATTGGAGATAGCTTCTGAAATTTCCCTGGCAACATCTTGTTGTTCAGCAATGTCATCCATCATATCATGAACTTTGTCAACATCCCTGATGCGAAGAATTGTAATAAGAATTGGTAAATAGCTGCTACAATCTTTTTAAGCGTTTATTTCATTAATATGGACAAACTGGTCATTTATAGAACCAGAAAACCGTACGGGTGGGCTGACCGAGTTTGACCATAATCTGTAAGGGCCAGAAATTGGCACAGTGCTCAAATATGTGTCTGTGACAACTCCTCTATTATTTCTATTATTATTATTATTATTATTATTACCACCATCCTGAGTCAAACATCAGTCTCTTCACTTCACTTAAGGAATCTGTGTTACCACTTAGCTACAGGCGCAGTCTGACCATAGGTTTTGCAACAAATAAATGCTTTCACCAATTATAGAAATTAGGAAGTTATAACATTCTGATACATTTCATTCACCACCACCTGAACAGCTAAAAATTCCTATACCCACAAAAATGGCATTTATTTCATGCAGTTATAATTAAAAGTAAAACAAGACAAAAATATAAATTTAACGATAGTGATGATGCTAAAAAAAAAACAACGAAAATTTTCAATTTTAAACTCAGTCTATAAAATGAGAGAGAGATTATAACAAGAAAAGGTACTTGTGGGTTATCTGTCGCCACTTTTTAATATTTTTTTATTTATTTATTTTTATATATTAAGAGAAGAGGATTCTTTATACTGTACGGCATTGACAATTGGTTAGGTTAAGTCGTGCTAGTTTGGTTAAATACCGTTTTATTTAACCAAACTAGCACGACTTAACCTAACCAATCGTCAATGCCGTACAGTATAAAGAATCCTCTTCTCTTAATATATAAAAATAATAAATAAAAAAAATATTAAAAAGTTTTTTATTTAACCAAACTAGCATGACTTAACCTAACCAATCGTCAATGCCATACAGTATAAAGAATCCTCTTCTCTTAATGTAAATAAAAATAAATAAATAAAAAAAATATTAAAAAGTGGCGACAAATAACCCACAAGTACCCAAGAAAATACTTTAAAAAGTGTAAAAGGCCTTGATAGTATGAAAGGAATTTGGAATTAAGACAATTATTAGAATGAATTTCATGGTCCCTTTCAAATTACGTACAATCTTTCTCCCAATGCATCCACACAAAACTAAATGCCTACATTAGAGTAGATTCACAATAAAAATGACTTACAATGACTTATAGTCTCTGTATGATAATTGTAGGTACCATGTATCATCAGTTACAAGTCATGATATACTTGGCAAAAAGATAGGTGTCGCATAACTTTACTTTTGAAACCAACTATACTTTAATTTTTTATAATACTGTACTTAATAATGAAATTTTATGAATACAACTTTTTTCATTCTTAAAACGAATTTGTAAGAAATTCTACTAGAATGAAAAAATCAATAATGGCACGTAAAATAAAAGATTTTTAGCAACTCCTTTACATTATAATTTTCAATGACATGCATTTAACACTTCATTACTGAACCAAAACTTAAAGAATGATTATTCACTAGTTTGTTTGCTTGTATTGGAAAATTTGCGTAATGTCTAAAATAAATTAGGATGGTTTAACCTATGGGAAATAGACTAATATGGATTCCATACTTACATATGCTTGTGCGCTGCCTGTAGGGCCTTCGCAGCTTCGCCCATTGTTTGAAGAACATTAGTATTGGTATTCGCACTTTCTAGAGCTTCTCTTTGCATTTCAATTGTGCTAAGTGTCCCATCAATCTGTTGTAGTTGCTTCTCATACCTTTTCTTCCTTTTGAGAGCTTGAAGAGCAACTGATAATAAAGATTGTTAACAATTAAACAGTAGATTAGAGGGAAATTTATTTACTTATAATTCTACATAATTTATAACCATGTAGTGTAGTGCCAAATGGGCCTAATTTTAATTCCTTTTATCTAGAAGTATATAAAAAGCATGTACTAATATACTGTCTCAACCTAATGTTTAGTGGTACTTTAACTGTATTCAGCTATAAAAATAAGCCAAAATCTTTTACAAACATAGGGTAAAGTTGCCAATGGTTACGCATCAGTCCCAATGTCATGCATTTGCCTTCAAAAAACTCCCCATAAAATACTGTTAAAGTGAAGGAAATGAAATTCATGTGAAACATTGTAGGGTTTTGCCAATTCTCATTTCTAGTCTTCTTTAGTTTTAAAGTTGCATTTTTTTCTCTTTTCAGCCACTTGGCTTTCGCAGCCTCTAGTTAAGAGTGTTAATTACCATATATTGGGGGTATAAGTCTACAGTCCAGATTAGTCAATTCCCAAACTTTCAATTTCAAATTTGGATTTTAGCTTATTCTGGGTGTTTAAGTCAACCACCAACTTGACAACATAAAGTAAAACTTTGTAAAAACCTTGTAAAAATTAGTTATCAAATCCTTCATAATCATCATCATAATCATCATCTGACATCATAAGTTCATTATATACATCCTGAGATACATTTGCAAGTGCTTCATCATATGGATCCAATTCAGATGTTGACCAAAAGTGAGCTAATGCAGGACTGAGGACCTATGACAGGTAGATCTGTTTAAATACGAGCTAAAATGGAAAGTGGAAGGTTAATTTTTTAGACTGGGCCTATAAGTCAACTCCCTACTTTAGGGGCATAATTTTAAGCTTAAAATACCGACTTATATGCCCCAATATACAGTAAGTCAATCTAGTCAAGCATAGTCAGATACTGTAATTCTGCAAAAGTGCTTAAATCATTGTAATAGGGCATCTTGCTAGAAATGGCTCTGTGCTAGTGTTAAAACCTAGTCCAGTATTTAGCCCTAATAGTCCCTGTTGAACTCAAGAAAAGGCAAGATCATAGTCCATTACTGAAGCCAGAAGGGTGTTTTTGAAGTTTAGCACTAAGGATTCAGAACTTAAGTGCTCTTTCTAGGCAGACAATCCAGTGTTGTCCAAGAGACCAAATTTCTTGAAGCACTGCCAGTGGGTACCATTTTCTTGCAGCTTTGGCTTATAAACCTTTAATTAAGCTATTGCATGTGAATTCATTAAGTGCCTATACGTGTCTTTGTCCAGATAAATTGGGAAATAAACAAGTGAGAAGAATTCCAGTGAATATAATACAGTTGAAATCTAGAAAGTTAAGACCCCCCAAAGTTTAAGATAGTTATTCAGAATTCTAGTGTTTTGTACATAAATCTTTATATGCTCATTTTCATAACTAACCTAACCCCATCATCATTTAAGATTAAGTTTCTTATTGTCTAGAACCTCAAGAATAAATTGTAAATAATTACTGTTAAGGGGTTTTGTTCATCTAGAAATGGGAGGTTTCAAGTTGTTTTTTAAATCAAGTTATAAATAAAACTCTAGTTTGCTTTCTATAAATCATTAAATATCAGTCATGTTACATGATGGGGATATCAGTTCCACATTTGATCATCACGGAATAAGACTAGATAAAGTCATACATTGGAATAAGGTTTACTAAATTCAGTGATATTTTCAAGTCAAGGGAAAATTCTTGAATTAATTCTCAGTAGCATAGGTCTTGCCTGTACTGTGCTTATTCCTGTTCATTCTTGTTTATCCTAGTCCTCTCTTCCTTTTATGCTTGAACACCTTTTTTCTTGCACCCACTCCTTAACATTCCAGCATACACTATTTGCTTTCCATTGCTTGAATACACTGTGGTGGTCTTGCTCTTCCTGCTTGACATATTTGTGAATGGTCCTTGCTAGCTTGATATCCAGTGCGCTGCTTGAGAAAAAATCTTCAAGTACAGCTTCCCCTACATTCCAGTCTACTCGCTTTGCATGTACTCTGTGGCTGGCCAGTAGAATTGGATTCCTACCACAGGAAGCACTGTTTCCAGAGTTAAATCCAGATGGGTTCTCTAGTTTTCTCACAACAACATTACCGTACTTCTAGTAATTTCAAATGCACAGTGTTAGGACTGACACACAACCATTGGCAACTTTACCCTACTCTGACCAGTCAAGGAACTGCAAATCTTCACCCCCAAAACACAAAGGTGGATTGGTGAGGTTCTCCCCTCCCCCCTTACAATTTTTAAAATTATAAACTCCCCAGTTTGAGTCTGGTATGTTTATTCTTTACAGGGAGCCATTGTGGACCTGAAACCTGTCATTATAAACCTTCATACAAGTGGTTCCAAGGCCTATGCCATAGTGCTACAATTTCCAGAAGGTTTAGTTTAGAGCCTAACAGTTATAAAGTATTATAACAATTTTGGTGTAATTGGGTATAGTTTATAAATCCAGCCACTTTAACAGTACGGTATCATACTTTAGTTATTGGTACTGTAAAACTAGGTGACTTCAAAGTCTTAGAATTAATGAAAACTATTACTATTACAATTAGAGTATGGTACATTTTTACTGGTTCAAAGATACTGAATGGCCAACTTTGTTCTGCAATGTTGGTACCTACCATAGTTGAGTTATGGTACTATTGCAAAAATAAAAAATTTGTGACTATGTTCAGTCACTCCATTTTATGGTAATTAATCCTACCTCTCTTGTTTTTAGTTCCATTCTGTCTCGCAGTTCTGATTTCTTGCTCTATCTTTTTCTCAAGAAAGTCTTGCTTTTTTATTAACATTTCTTCTGTGTCTCTCAGTTTCTGAATTGCTTCTCCAGCTGTTGGAGCTTTATTACTTTTACCCCCTCCAAAAAGCTTCCCAATCAAACTCATTTTGAATTACTACACTATAAATCAATCTGAAATCAGAAAATTTATAAATAACCTAACATACACACTATTATTAAACTTTAGACTCTCTCTCAGTCAGGGCCATTTCTAGCCATTAGGGGGCCCTAAGCAGTATACCCATTTGAGGCCCCACCTCTCCATCCACCAACTCACGCCTTACTACATCACCTCAGTGCACACCTACAAAAAATGGCTGTTAAAAAATTATGAAACAATTATGTCCAAAACAACAAATATGTACTTTCAGAAGACAAACAGAAAAAAATACTCCATGAAATTCCTGAAAATTAGCTTATACATTTAGAATAAATGAGACAGAACTATGTATAAAAAATAGGTAATGCAATTATCAACTACCAAACAATTACTAACTCTACGATACAATCGTGTAATAGCTAACAGTTATACAGAACAGTTTGTATCAACAACACAAAACAAGATGTCAAATTCCTACAATTCAGAGGGCAAGGAATCCAAAAACTACATAAAAATGGAAAAACTACAGTAAAAGAGGCCATAATATCTTTCATTTAATGGTGTGTAACAGACAATTCCATTGGAATCAGTAACATTTAAATGCCATAAATAGATTATTTTTTAAATGTTTTATTTCTGGTACCAAAATTTGTAGTGTGAAATACTTCTGCCATTAAACCTAGTTTAGACCCATTAACATCACTTGTTAAGTTTTGAGGAACTTCCTATGGATGTAACACCCATCACCTTTTTCTCAACTAGACTTTGGACTACGGTAGCTATGCTAGATTTAGTGTTTTATTGTTTTTTTTCTAGACATTTTATTTTCAAAAAGTTGAATACAAATCTTTACATGAATACATATTTGGCTACACAAACAGTATATTGTTCATTGTGCTCACAAAAGTGGATCTAAGAGAAGCACCTATTACAATAAGTTTAGCGCGTGTTTGGTTTGTAACTAAAATTCAATGAGAGCAGTGAAATCCTCATCTGATATTTTGTACACACGTCCTGATGTAGTAATTGGTGCAGTGAGTATTCTCAATATATTTGACTTTGGAATCCAGCAGATATCATCCCGAGTTGGCCAAGAGAATGTCTGTCTTGGACCATGAGGTGTCATGAATTTAACCTAAAAGTCATCAGATTCCTTATCAACATCAGTAATCACTCCAATCCACCAATGACTGTCATACATGGCAGCAACATAATCATGTAGTTTAGGTATCAGTGTTGTTGATACAATGGATGGTGAACTAAAAAAAGAAAACGTTCCTGAAAGTTCCTCATCCTCTGCAGTTCTTTTGTAGGAGATGCAGCCAATCTTTTCCGGAATGAAGACATGAAAGCTTCTTGTTCCAATTTTGAACCTTTCTTCTAAAGTGGCTCTTACTGGTATAAGTTCATCTTTTGCAATATAAAAGAACTGTATTGAAGGCATGCTGCTCTTACAAAAAATGAAAGCTTGAATGGCAGAAATAATCTGATCTTTCTCTATTAGAGTTAAACTTTCATGAAGCAGTTTTCTTTTAATAGTTCCACCAAGACCATCACATGGAGACTTTCCATGACTGGTGGCACCCCGCAAGGGGGTTCTAAGCTCGTGCTCTTGAGTGCTCTTTGTGCTCATTTGTACATGCTTGTTCCTGGAGGTTTCACGTGCGCCCTCCCGGCCCTAGCACCCAAGGATGATGGGGCTCGACCCTGCAGTCCTTGTCATCCTTGGTCTTTTTCCACTTCGACTGTCCCCTCCACCCTTTCTTTTTCCTCTGTCTTTCCTCTCACTTTTTCTTTGTTTTTCCGCTGAGATATGCCCTTTAAATAGAGGCGAATCGGTTCTTCCTGAACTAAAAAAAAAAAAAAAAAAAAAAAAATGACTGGTGGCAAAGTAGTTCCATGTTGCATTGAATTCAAAATCTTGTTTGTGAAAGGTTAAATTAAGAAAATTTTTGAAGTTTTTGTACTGACCAGAGCATCCATCAGAGAAATATTCAATTTTTGAGATATGGGGTAAATACGAACAAATGAAAGAACAGAGAACAGTTTGATGATGATAAACAAATCCAGTGTCACGTTCAAGGTGGTCAGAGAAAAAGGCAAATGATTTTGTCTGAAGCTTACCAGAGGAATCCACATGATATAACACAATAGGATGGATAGTACATTGTTGCTTAGTCCAGTGCCACCCTTGAACTGCATCCTGAATGGCCATTGAATAATTTTCAGCAAAATCAGCAAGAATGATGCCAGTTGAAGGATTCACAAAGTTCTTGTTTTAGTTTGTTGAGGTAATGTAGGAATGAGATGACATTGTCAATTTTAGAAGCCAAAAACTCAAAGAATTCAAAAGGATCCATAACCACTGACACTATTGTTGTACGATCGGTAGATTGCCACTGCTGCAATGTAATTTGGTCATGTTCATCAAAATCTGGAAAGGATTCTTTAAGAAAGTTGATCAGTCTTTCTTTACCAGGGCAATTTGAACAACGATGTACCATACATACAGGCCCGGATCTAGAAGAATGGGGGCCCGTGGCTAATTTTTTTTTGGGGGGCCCCCCTTGGCTACAATTTTTATTATATAAGGATTATAAGCTTTGTTTACGAGGAAAATTAAAGGTTTTCAGAACAAACATATTACTTTACTTTATTTATTTAGTTTTCAGAACAAACTATATTCTCCCTACCAAAAACCTCATCTTCCCCACGCAAAGGCAACCCACGTTCAGCACAGTACAAAATCACATTGAGTAAAACCGTTGACGAAAGATTTTAAGTTTGCTTTGGCATTCAAATATTCGTCTACCGTGAAAAGTAAATTGGTTAGGAATAACGTTGCAAAAGAGGACAAGCCTGTGTCTACAGCATTCCCTGTAAAAGTTGTGATTTAGTATACGTGGGAGCAGGCCCCGATCTAGAAGAATGGGGGCCCGTGGCTAATTTTTTTTTGGGGGCCCCCCTTGGCTACAATTTTTATTGTATAAGGATTATAAGCTTTGTTTACGAGGAAAATTAAAGGTTTTCAGAACAAACATATTACTTTACTTTATTTATTTAGTTTTCAGAACAAACATATTATTCTCCCTACCAAAACCTCATCTTCCCCACGCAAAGGCAACCCACGTTCAGCACAGTACAAAATCACATTGAGCGAACGCTCCAGAATGGATACCCAATAGCTTTTCTCCATCCTGAGGCTTGTTTCAAGTTTCTCATCAATGCAGCCTTGCTCAGAAACACGTTGTGCAAATGCAATTGTAGAATTCCAGTGCATGTGTGTTTTTTCATGTCGTTCCATCATTAGACCAGCATGCTTCCAGTTATCAAATCCATTGACGAAATCAGTATTTCCAGCTGAGAATAGGCGGCAGTAGAAGCAAAATGCTTTACCAGTTGCGGGTGAGTAACAAAGCCATGAACGTTCTGTTTTTTCCTTTGTCAATGGATGCACACGAATAAACATATTTTGTCCAAAATAACGATGCTGATCTTTGTAACCACGCTTTGATGCTGAGAAACTGGCGTCCTTATGCTGGCAGCGTAACCGAAGTGTACATTTTCCTTCTCTCGACTCAGATTCAATTAGTTGAGCTTGTATCTCTGGTTGTACAGGCTGCAACCATAGTCCAACATCCAACACAAAATCAGCGGTTTCGGATTACTGCGACGTTGAGGCCCCTTCTGTTTCCAAGGTAGATGAAGGGACATTTACAGGGACAGACGCTGGAACAGCTTCATGGATAGTAGACAAAGTAGCGGCTTCATGGATAGACGAAGTAGTACCTTCAGTGACAGGCGAAGCAGAATCTTCAGAGCCAGACGTAGTGGCAGTAGCCGCAAAGTACTGTTTAATAGACTTTGTTTCTGCGATGACCTTCTGTAGAGACTCAGCTTTTGCAGTAGCCTTCTTTAGTTTGCTACTTCCACTTTCGTAAGATCGCTTAGACATTTCACCTCACAATAAAAAAATCTGAAATAATAATAAATGAAATTAGTAAATGTAATAATAAATGTAAAAACCTAAAATTAAAATAAATAATGTAGAAAATTTGGGGGCCCCCTCAAATGCGAGGCCCGTGGCTGCAGCCCACATAGCCCACCCCTAGATCCGGGTCTGCATACATAGCTTGCTCGACAAACACACAACCATCTGCATTAAATGTTTGTAATCCAGGTTCAATGCATGGGCAGCAAGGACAGCATTCTGATGTATGGAGCAAACACAGATGAAATGCCCACCAGCAGAGCCAACAACCTTACACCACTTTGGATGAAGTGAGCAGAATTTTGAAAAACCTATTTTCATGTCTGGATGTCCATCTTTAAACGAACAGTACAGTTCTTTCAGGTTGCAAAGAAGCAGTCTTTTTTGTTTATGGACTTTGTACAATATGCTAATGTAGTCCTTTGCACTAGGCATTTCTCTTGAATACTCATCATCCTGATAAAAGTTAATAATGGTATTGATTGTAGATTCTTCAAGTCCTTTTCTTGCAGCTCTAGTGGGTTTGGCCAAAACACCATATTTTTTTTTAAGTTGATGGTTGATTGAATTAAGTATTTGCTGGCACCAAAAAACTCCATTGTTTCAGCTGTGGTCCAAGATTTAGGTTTTAATGTAAGGATTTGAACTTTTTCAGCTTTATTTTCTGTCAGACAATATTTGGTTTTTAATTAGCCATTAATTCATTAAGGTCCTCTGCATCTGAATTATGGGGAAGTTGAGTTTTGGAGCAAGATGGCAAGTCTAAACCTGTGGATGTGAATGCAGTTTCCATATATTTGCTGCTTTTTCTATCTTTTGTTGGACATGTGAAATTTTTTGTCATTTTGACTTGCCATGTGATTTCAATGGAGATACTCCACAAGCTGTAAGCGAAGTCTCCAACAATTCAGAGGTGAGTTCAGGAGTTGAAAAATCATGATCATTTCTTTGAGAATCATCACACACACTTTCGTCAGATGAACTGTTCTGAACAATGGATTTTGCATGTTTCCAACATTCTAAGCAGAGCTTTTGACCAGGGATTACCTGAATAGATGATGCTGAAAGTTAACAGGCCAAGTCAACAGTAATCACATGTGTAAACCATTCCGCACCTTCTGCTTGTGCCTACCTACGCAACCATGCAGAGTAAAAGGGTTGCAGCATTTTTTCTGGCAATTTTCATATCGTTTGACGTACACGTCGTAATGATGAAAAACTTTACTTTCATCATTCAAAGAGACAGTTCCATTTTCTAGTTGTGGCTTTATGCCAGACTGCCAAGTAAGCAGTTCAACCTTGTCTTCTGCCAGTTCTGCAAGATGTCTGTAGCCTGTATTCTTGTTGTACCATGTTTTATGACAAGTCTTCTGAACCTTTAACCATTCCAATTAAACAAAGTGAAAATTCTGTTTCCATGTCCATTTCTGAAGCATACTATAGCACTGTTAATGAATCAACACAATCACAATCAGTTCACAATCACAATCAATTCACAAATCATTTTTGAAATTATTTTAGAGCAGTCTATGGTAGTGTGCAGTCAGTCTGAAAAGAAAACACAGGTATTAGGGACCTATTTAAGATATAGTGTGATAAAAATATAAGATGTTTGATTAATTAAAAAATACATATGGGTCATTCCACGTCAAGTGGACCAATTTTGGAAAAGTACCCCACCTCACCATGTCAGATTTTGTTCTAACTTTGCTCACAGATTCCTTTAAGCCTTAAAGGAAGTTCTGCAATGTTTTAGTTCCATATCTCTTGTGGTTCTGTCACTAGACTCCAAGAGCATGGGCTACTTTGTCCATCACATTGAGCGCTGAATTATTTGTGCCATTTTTAGCTAGTCAGCATTCCACAGTAACAAATCCTTCTGCTCTGAAAATTTGCTCCTACGTCAAAATTTACTGTAGATTTCAAAACTCACATTACTAGAGCTCTAGGAAGTATAGATTTTCCATAAAATATCTCCAAAGTAGGCTTCAAATTACATTTTGATTCCTGGGAAGCCACTTTTAGAAAATTATACCTCTGGATCTACTTGACTCTGTGAGGTTTTGTTAGAAACCAAGAAAGTACTGCCCATATGCTACAAAATGTTTCAATCTGGGACTTCCTACCTGTTCTAGTTGCTGAATTATAAGGCATCAAAAATGGCCAAAATTAATTTATGTGACAAAAACGTCCCATCTTTAAAGCTAAAAATGATCATGTGGGATGGCTCGCACCATACTCTAAGAAAAACAATGAAAAGAGCATGTCCTGAAATACTAGGGCCTAGTTTTTTATTTGGTGTCTTACTTTTTTGTAGGTCTAGTAGAGCTTTGAAATTTTGTTCAGTGTGATGTTTCTAGCGTTATAATTGTTATTTCATTGGCACAATGTTTTATTTTTCTTTTGTTCTTATTACCAATTATATACTGTAGTGTAGGACTAGGTGCTATGTGCTAGGCTATACATAATATTTTTATTTATGCTCAACAATCCCGCAAGGGGGTTCTAAACTCATGCTCTTGAGTGCTCTTTGTACTTGTTTGTATGTGCTTGTTCCTGGAGGTTTCACGTGCGCCCTCCCAGCCCTAGCACCCAAGGATGATGGGGCTTGACCCTGCAGTCCTTGCTTCCTTGGTCTTTTTACACTGTCCTTCCACCCTTTCTTTTTCCGCTGTCTTTCCTCTCACTTTTTCTTTTTTCCACCGAGATATGAAAAAAAAAAAAAAAAAAAAAGTTCAACATGTAATACATGACTATTATTGTTTTCAGATCAAAACTGAAAATGGCCAAATCATCAGATACTAGTATGTTTCATGTGGGAGAACCCATGGAAACTAAAAGAAAACTGGAAGCTTGTACTACTATTGGAAATAAAGAGGGAACAGAGTGTCACCTGAAAACATATTCCAGAAAATATGGTTTGAAACTGTTCACAAAGCTGACAGTTCAGGAAAGACTACTACTTTTTCTTCGAACAGGAATAGAAGTCCAATTTAAGGAAGATGCATGCATATGCTTGCACCATAAACAGCTTCTTTTGACCAGATACGAGAGTCTGCAGAAGCACTGTTGCAACCCATTTGAATATCATAAATCAACATTACCCAAAAAATCACTTCGGGCAATTGACATTGCAACAGCTCAACTGTTGAAGGAAGAGACTGGCAAAGACATCAAGCCTGGACAGAAACTTTGTCCTGATTGCAGGAAACAGAGGGCTGAAATACAAAATCAGTTCATCATCATCAAATGAATCATTTGATCCACCAGAAGCACAAAAGCAGAAACTAGATACCAGCTGTTCAGCACTTGACATTTCTCCTGTAAAGCCACAAAAAGTGAGCAAGAGAGATTTACCAGGATATGTCAAAAGAGACAAGACAAGCACAAGAAGCTATTGGTCAGAAATGGCAGCTCTTACAGGGATTGATGTGGGTGAAATGGAAGCTAGCACAAGTCAGCAGAGGTGCAGAAATTGTGAAGATTATGAAATACTGTTGGAAGAATTGAAAAGCCAAATGGAATTATCAGACAAAGAGGAAACTGCAGATTCTAACTCTGGAGCCTAACAGCTGGTCTATACAACAAACAGCAGAAAAATTTGAAGTTTCTCTTCGAATGGTTAAAACAGCCAGGAAGTTAAAAGCAGAGTCAGGTATTCTTGCAATACCAGGAAAAAAAAAAGGAAAAACACTGCCTGAGGAAGTAGTAGTAAAAGTTCAAAAGTTTTATGAAGATGATAAATTCAGCCGGATGTGCCCAGGGAAGAAAGATTGGGTGTCTGTCAGGATTGATGGAAAAAGGCTTCAAAAACAAAAAAGACTGCTGCTCAGCAATTTGAAAGAAATGTACATTGCTTACAAAGATCAAAATGGCCCTGAAATTGGCTTCTCTAAGTTCTGTGAACTTCGACCAGAGTGGTGTGTGACAGTTGGTGTATGTACAACTGACCAAAATGTGAAACTAATGTTGGCTGGAGCTGATATTCATGAGGATTACAAAACGCTGATGCAAAAATGTGTTTGCAATTTGGAGTCAAAAGACTGTATGCTACAACAGTGTGAACTGTGCCCTGGAGCACCAGCACTAGAAGATCACCTTTCAGCTATTTTTACAGAACAAGCAGAAATGGATCCACAAGAAATGATTGAATATAAACAATGGGTTCACACTGACAGGGACACCTCATTTATGAAACAGTTGTCAGTAGAGGATTTTATCACAGAACTGACTTAAAAATTATCTTCTTTTGTGGTCATCATTATGTTTCAAATCACCAAAGTGCTCACCTGAAGTCCCTAAAGGAGGAAATAAAACCTGAAGCAGCAATAATCTTAATGGATTTTGCAGAGAACTATTCTTTTGTGGTACAAGATGCAGCGCAAGGTTTTCACTGGGACAACAGCCAAGCAACACTGCATCCTTTTGTAATGTATCACAAAGTTTCAGATGAAATTAGAAGTGAATGTTTGTGTGTCATCAGTGACTGTCTGAAGCATGATACTGTTGCAGTACATGTCTTTCTGAAAGAAAATTTTGAAGTAATCAAGCACATTCATTACTTCAGTAATGGTGCTGCAGGCCAGTACAAAAACTACAAAAAATTCATGAGCCTTTGTTGGTACAGCAAAGATTTTGGTGGGATAACAGCAGAATGGAACTTTTTTGCTACCAGCCATGGAAAATCAGCATGTGATGGTGTAGGGGGCACTGTGAAAAGATTGGCAGCTCATGCCAGCTTGCAAAGACCAGTAACTGGTCAGATTCTCATACCTACCGATCTTCTGAATTTTGCCAAAAAGATGTGCATGGAATTACATTCTTTTTTGTTTCAACTGATGAAATAGAAGCAGAGAGAGAAGCACAGGAAATAAGATTTAATCATGGGCATACAGTAGCTGAACTCAAGAAAATAATCATTTTGTTCCAGTAAATGATAAACAGAGTCAAGTTAGCCGAGTTTCAAGATCTACGTGTTGTTTTGTGGCCAATGTTGGAATATACAGTGACATTGATCAACGACAGTTGAAACTGCAACCAGGCCAATATGTGGCATGCATTTATGATGATTTGTGGTGGCTTGGAAACATTTGTGAAGTCTGTGAGGAAGAAAAAGATGCATTAATTACATTTATGCACCCTCATGGGCCAGCATGACAGTTTCAGTGGCCATCTAGAAAAGACACTTGTTGGATTCCAGAGCAGCATATCTTAACTATTCCTGCTCCTACACCGAGTACCATGGGAAGCGGGTACATGCTGCCAGGGAATACCTTGTCTACTATAGAAAATTTGTTTGAAAGCTTTGAAAAGGAGTTGCACAGTTCTGGATCCAGTTAGAAAGTCAAGGAAAGATGAGTTGGTGGGTGGGTGGGACCTGTGGCTGGACCTGCATGGCTATCAGGTGTGGCCTCTTGGCAATGGGGTTGCCAATTTCTCGGAAAACTGAAACAGACTCCTTTGTATTAATAAATTATCTTTATCTTTAATAGTTATCAATTAGAGAATTGGCAGTGGCTTAGCCACCATGGACCAATGCAGGAATGCAAATAAATTAAATATAATGCTAGAAATATCACACTGAACAAAATTTCAAAGCTCTACTAGACCTACAAAAAAGCAAGACACCAAAATAAAAAACTAGGCCCTAGTATTTCAGGACATGCTCTTTTCATTGGTTTTTCTTAGAGTATGGTGCGAGCTGTCCCACATGATCTCATTTTGAGCTTTAAAGATGGGACATTTTTGTCACAAATTAATTTTGGCCATTTTTGATGCCTTATAAATCAGCAACTAGAACAGGTAGGAAGTCCCGGATTGAAACATTTTGTAGCATATGGGCAGTACTTTCTTGGTTTCTAACAAAACCTCACAGAGTCAAGTAGATCCAGAGGTATAATTTTCTAAAAGTGGCTTCCCAGGAATCAAAATGTAATTTGAAGCCTACTTTGGAGATATTTTATGGAAAATCTATACTTCCTAGAGCTCTAGTAATGAGAGTTTTGAAATCTACAGTAAATTTTAACTGTAGGAGCAAATTTTCAGAGCAGAAGGATTTGTTACTGTGGAATGCTGACTAGCTAAAAATGGCACAAATAATTCAGCGCTCAATGTGATGGACAAAGTAGCCCATGCTCTTGGAGCCCTAGTGACAGAACCACAAGAGATATGGAACTAAAACATTGCAGAACTTCCTTTAAGGCTTAAAGGAATCTGTGAGCAAAGTTAGAACAAAATCTGACATGGTGAAGTGGGGACCACAGGTCCACTTGACGTGAAATGACTCATATAAGCATATATTGCATATAAGCAATACCATCCTTGAAAGCTGCCTATCTTTTATCTCCAAAATATTATGTATTAATAATTGTATAAAAAATATGTAGCGTACTACTAAGCTATCAATAAAGTTTTAACATAGAAAATACAATTTAGGTAAAGTTATTGTGGCTGTTCTTATAATTAAATT
Organism: Bathynomus jamesi; assembly: GCA_023014485.1. Classification (NCBI taxonomy): domain Eukaryota; kingdom Metazoa; phylum Arthropoda; class Malacostraca; order Isopoda; family Cirolanidae; genus Bathynomus; species Bathynomus jamesi. Next base: position 81,359 of record JAJOZX010010845.1, read on the forward strand.
AAGGGCCACACAGCTCAGAATTAAGTCAAGGAAATTTAAGAACATTTAAAATTTTAGTTAAACAATATGAAGACAGAGAATTGAAATCAGTGATAGAAAGTTACAATGCTACCATTATTAAATTGTTAAAATAAATAGTTAATCCCACTTTCATCCAAGAAGAAACTATGGTATGCTCTCATGCCTGTAAAATCATACAGAAAGATAAGATATCTAACATTTTTTAAACATGATTTCTCATATGTCTATCCTAAATAATGCTGCATTTCCCTTGGAAAAAAAAACCTATGCAGACCCGAGATACAGGCCCTCAAAGCCAATCCATTTTTTTTGGTCTGAGAAGATAAAATACCATATGGAAGATATGACTTGGAAGGGTGAATTTTTTCCACATTTTTATGTCAGTTTTGGATTTCTTGCCCTCAAAAATGTAGGATTTGACACTATGTTTGTTAAAATTGAACATACAACAATGATTTTAAGGAAATTTAAAAAAAAAAATGGCGCTCTCAGTGCAACCCAGTAGCAAAAGTGTCCAACTTTGAAGTGCTGTAACTCGAGAACCATAGGTCCAATTACAAAAATTTAAATTGCTATTTTCCTCATTTTTCAAGGCCTATTAACTCCCTGCAGCTCAACAAAATCTAAAATGGTGTGGTATAAATTTTTTTCTAAAATGACTGAATTATAACGGAATGAGTTTTTCAAGTTTAAGTACCCTATTTAAGTGATGTGTATGCCTCTTTCTTTTTGTAAATAGATCATGGTAATTTTATTTTATTCAAATTCTATTTTGCGTCTTTATCCATAACATTTTACTTCCAAATTTGTAGTTGTAATGGTTTTCATCAGTGCCCTTAGTACTTGTGCAGCTATATCACCTTTTTTTTTTTTATTTCTGTTTAAGGTGCTGCAACCCTGCTGGATTATTGGCACCAAGACTAAAAAGGAAATTAAAAAAAGACCTCTACCACTTCAGTTGTAGGGTTCCACTCTACAACACGCAGGATGGAAAAGAAAAAGGAACCCGTTAGTAAAAGAATAATACTATAGCTACTACAAAAGGACTATCAAACGATAAACATCTAGATCAGGTTAGATAAATTGGCTTTCTTTAAGTAAGGTCAAATGTAAGGATGATGGAAATTCATTTCCCAAAACACTTTCATAAGAAAAAAAATTCCTTTGCCATTACGAGAGTTAATCAAATCAGTTCTAAGAAAATTACAAGTAGGGCAATGAATGATTGCATGTTCTGGGGTGAGTTGAACAATACAAGTACCACACCTTTTAAATAAAGTTGCATCAAAAAATGTCCATGGGACAGTTTAGAGCAATTCAACCTAAGCCTGGTCAATATGACATCACTCCTGCGAATCTGAATGACTATATGATGCCCAGAAGAGGACTGTATATAGCTTTCAGGGAAGAAAGGGAGTCAGAACAAACAACAAACTTAGTAAGGTCTGAGTTGTGACAAATATACCCTATATTAAAGCCTGTAGTATAGCATACAATTCTGCAGTAAATATAGAACAGTGCTCTGGAAGGCAAAATCCCTTAATCACCCCATCCCAAAGAAATGCACATCCAGTGCCACTTTCTGATTTAGATCCATCAGTATATACAGGTAAGTATCCTCTTTCTTTGTAAGTTTCTACCCTTTCCAGAAAACTTTTGGAGCACATTTGCAAAAGCCAATTTGTTGTTAATGGTATGAATAGAAAGTCAAAACTCACTATTACAGGGTGATAAATTAAATAGGAACTTTGCTGAAATGCTATCAAATCAAAGTTAAACCCACCTGGTGAATAAAATCCTTGATCCAGCCACTAAAAGGTATTGGGTATGGGCGTAGTTTTAAAAATTAAAAATTATAAAATCTATTAATACAAGTTTTAGTTGGATATGAATCAAACCTTAACATTTCAGTAGCATACCTAGCACCTAACAGTTTCCTTCTATAATACAAGGGCATAATGTTTACTTCAGCTTCTAAATAATCAACTCTTGTGCATTTGAGAGCTCCCAAAGCCAGTCTAATACATTTATACTGTATTCTATCTAGCTTCAGTAAATTGGTTTTAGAACAGGTATGGTACAAAAAATACCCATAGTCTAATTTACTACGTACCAAGGATTTATAAACATCAACTTCTACTTAAACCCCAAACTGAATTACCCTGATCCAAAACTATTCCCAGATATCTATAACTTGAAACATATATACTGAACAGGATTTCCTGATAAATATAATGTTAAATCATCATTCCTCCATGGTCTCTCTGAAAAAATCATACATTTTGATTTGGAAGATGAAAATTTTAAGCCCCATTCCTCTGACCATTCACTAATATGATTTAGGACACCTTCCATCACATATGTCAGAAAATTCAAATCATCCCCAACCACCCACAAGGCAGTCATCAGCATATATGGAATAACTGACACAGTCATTGATTCCTTCAAATAAATCATTAATCATCAAATAAAATAGAGTTGGACTTAGGATACTTCCTGTGAGAGGCCAATTTCAACATTAAAGCTATTGGAAATGTGATTTCCAACTAAAACTCTAATACGGTAGTTAGAAATAAAATTTTGGATAAATCTTGGAAGATGGCCTTTTAACCCAGATTTATACAATTTTTGAAGTAAACCATGATGCCAGACAGTATCATAAACCTTTTCTTCTAAAAATTTCATGTCTAAAAGATACCATTTTCGCCATAACTTTACATAGACAACTTATTGCTATAGGCCTAAAAAATGTAGGGTCAGTAGAAGGTCTACCTGGCTTATACAGAGGGATTAAAATACTCTCTCTCCAGCAATCTGGGAAGACATCTCGTAACCATAAAAAATTATAAAACCTTAGTAAAATTTCTATATTTTGTGGGGTTATATTAGATAGAAAAGGATATACAATATTATCTCTACCAGGAGCTGTTAGTTTAGTATCCTTAAGAATTCTTTCCAGTTCATATATGGTAAATGAAGAGTTGTTAAGTAGTATCACTTGATTCAAAATGAATAGGGACAAACTCAGATTCCACCATATGATAGACAAAAGGTTCAATATAAAAGGAGAGGCTACTGGTGTTTGCAAAACTGCTGCCTAAAATCTGGGCAGTGTCAACTGGATCAGCATATAAAACACCTTCAGATTTTAAAACCAAAGAACCCCTAGATCCCCTATTGGCACTAAAACGCTGTATTTTATTCCAAACCTCACTCACTGTGGAATGTGACGATATAGACTGTAGAAAATCCCTCCTCGAGTTTCTCTTAGATAGTCTGACAACCCTACAAGCCAATGCTTTTGCTTTTTGATAGATGACCAATGTTTCTTGTATGGGATTACCAACAAAAAGCCTAAATGCTCTTTTTAACTAAGAGCTTCAGCACAGGTATCATTCCACCAGTATTTACTATATTTAACCCTTAAGTAGGCACGTCCTTTCCATAGATTTAAGTAGGCATGTGGTGCACACTGTGCGCTATACAGTATGCATTTTCATCAGGAAAATCTACCAATTAGGCCAATTAAAGCAATTAAACTTAGCAAACATTTATTTTTATATAAAACAGGATATTTATTAGCATAAGAAACATCATGTAAAAATTATGAAACATGTAAAACATGAATATATGAACTACACTGATTTTGTTGACCACCTGTTATTGTAGCACTTTGTGCGCCATGCGTCCACTTATGTAAATATTATTTACATACCGTACTAAATATATACAGTATAAAAAAAAAAGTTTTCAAAGTGCTTTTATATTTCAATTTCTCTTGTCAATAGCTTATTGACAAAAGAAAATTGAAATATAAAAGCACTTTGAAAACTATTTTTTTATATACATTTAGTGGTACTTACGTATTAACAGGGGGGCCACCATATATGATGATTGGTTAGGTTAAGTTGTAATATTTTCGTTAGTTGAAAATTTCTATACATCATGTTTTTTAAATAGCAATATTTTTTAAAATATTACAATGATTTATATTTCAAATATTTACAATGATTAATACATGTTACACATTAGAAACATGTTTCTGGAGGCCAAAAATTTTTAATAGCATAATAGCCATTAATTTTTTTCAGAAAATTGTATAAAAAAATATTTTAAAAAATATTGCTATTTAAAAAAATATGATGTATTAGAAATTTTCAACTAACAAAAATATTATAACTTAACCTAACCAATCATCAATATGTGGTGGCCCCCCGTTAATATGTAAGTACCCATTTAGTATTTAAATAATACTTACGTAAGTGGGTGCATGGCACACAAAGTGCTACAATAACAGAGGTGGTTAACAAAATCAGTGTTCGCACATACATGATTCCGAATGATGAGATGACAACTACCCTCCTCAAATGCTAAGGAGTCACTGAGAGGGTAACTAGATAGCTATAATACCTAAATGCAAAAATTCACTATAATTGGCATTTTTCACAAAATGCAAATGCACCAACTTAAGGGTTAAAGTTCACTGCTGATGAAGAGCAGGGAATATATTTAGATGCACAAGCAATGAGTGAGTTTGTTATATTACAACAATTTTCATCAGCACTTCTACAAAAATCAACTGGAGGAAAAGAGAGAGAGATTGGCTTCAAAGGTTAATAAAGAACTACCTATCTTCCATTTTGGCCTCTTAAAAACCAACTCCTCAAAAGTGTCAAGAATAATAGGGAAATGATCACTGTCATATAAGTCTGGTAACACAGTCCAAGATAGTTGCTGAAATAAATCAGAAGAGGCAACTGTTAAGTCAATGCTTGAAAAGTGTCCCCTAAATTCAGCACAATAAGTTGGGACTGGAGAGTTCAAAACAAATAAATCTAGATCAGTAAACAGTTCTGCCAGTAAGTTACCCTTAATACAACTATTTTGTGAACCCCAGGAGACATGATGGCTATTGAAATCTCCCATCAGTAGGACTGGTTGTGGCACTTTCAAGAGGACAATCTCAAATTACTTTCTTATAAGATTCAGATGTGGAGGTAGATAAATGGAACAAACAGTAAAAGACATTGACCTAAGGTGAATTCTGGCTGCCACAATCTCAAAATCCAAACAAATTTCAACAGGAGAAAAATGGATGGAGTTGTGTATCCCTAGAAGGACACCACCACCCTGCCTAGTCCTATCTTTACGAACGCAAGTATATCCCTTCAATCCAATAGTAGCATTGTGACAAAGATAAGTTTCTTACAAAGCAAGGATAGTAGGTTTGTGATCACTTATCAAGGTCTGAAGGAATGGATATCTTTTATGAAAGCCCCTTAAATTCCACTGACATAACTTAACAAACATGATGAATAAAAGTGGTAAAAAGAAATTAATCTCCAAAGAGAATCCTAAAACCATCCCTACTATTGATTTGACTCTTTGGTATTCCTTGTTTCCCAAGCATGAGGGCCAATTTAGTAAAAATTGTCTTAGGTTGAAGATTCAATTCGGAAGGTTTCTTGTATTCATTGATTATATCCCAAATAGAATGGGATGTCATTGGATGAGCTGAGTAAACTCTTTATAGAAGTGGTAGTATTAGAAGTAGTATTGGTAATGATTCGTTTTTACACCCAGTCTGTTTTTATGATAAGAACAAACTTTTCTAGTCAATTTTGAGGTGTTTTGCACGAATCTGTCATCTGTTTCCTGTGCAAATGCGTAGTTTTCAAGATGATGATATCTCAAAAACTACGCATTTGCACAGGAAACAGATGACAGATTCGTGCAAAACACCTCAAAATTAATCAGAAAAGTTTGTTCTCATCATTTTCATTTAAACTAACGAAAATATCGCGACTTAATCTAACCAATCATCAAGGGTGTACAGTTGACCTAACCAGGCATTCAATTAACCTAACCAGGCACTCAATTAACCTAACCAGGCACTCAATTAACCTAACCAGGCACTCAATTAACCTAACCAGGCATTCAATTAACCTAACCAGGCATTCAATTAACCTAACCAGGCATTCAATTAACCTAACCAGGCATTCAATTAACCTAACCAGGCATTCAATTAACCTAACCAGGCATTCAATTAACCTAACCAGGCATTCAATTAACCTAACCAGGCATTCAATTAACCTAACCAGGCATTCAATTAACCTAACCAGGCATTCAATTAACCTAACCAGGCATTCAATTAACCTAACCAGGCATTCAATTAACCTAACAGGTTAATATTGGTTATTTCACCTAAATATCTTCTGATCTTTTCGTATTAGGCACTCACTGTCACATCTCGGGCAAGTTAAGGATGAGAGAATAACGCCATAATTGATAAACACATCCAATCCTTTGTCTTCATCTAGAGCACATGATGAATCAAATTCTCAACAAAGTCAAAATCACACGAATGGCACGTCATAATTCTATCACAACCACCACTAAACTGAATCCAATTAGAAAAAAAAGAAATAGCCAGAACAAAACCCAACCAATTAAGTCGCAGAGTAGCGAAAAAGATAGCCCAATCAGGACAAATATTTTATGAAAAAAAGTACATTATAGCCAAAACATGAAATATATTTTATTAAAAAAAGTACATTTGAACAAATTTGCACAATATAAGATATATATTTTCTTATCAGTTTTGAATGGCAATTCAATATATTGTACTGTTTTAACCACGCGTGAGCAGGTTAAAAGACGAATATTAACCAAAGTATTACAGGAATACCTCGGATAAGACGGTTTCAAACAGGACGGATTTCGCAATAGGACGGATTGAATATTATAATATAAAATTAATTATTTAATGTAATATTTAGGATATTTATAAAAGGAATGTCAGTGCGACGATATATTAAGTTTCAAACAACCCGCGCGCGGTCTATACTACAAGTTTTTGGAAAAATTATAACATCAGAAATGTTATAGAAAATATCAATCAAGCGTGGCTTGAAGTCACTGCGAGTAATATGTGAGCAGTGTGGAAAAATATTCTACCACATTGTGCAACTGATTTTCGTGGTTTCGAAAATCACATTGCAGGAGTTGCAACCGACATTGTTAGCATTGGGAAGGATCTTGGATTCGAAAATGTTGATGCACCAAATGTTATCGAGTGCATTGAATCGCATTCGAAAGATCTAGACAATGAAACTCTAATCAATCTAGAACAACAACGAGTTTATGAAGAAGAAGAAGCGAAAGAGGAAGATGCAGAAGCAGAAGACGTTCCTACAAAAGAATTTTCAAGTGGTGATCTTTCATTCTTATTGTTTTATTTCACATTTAAACATGTTAAATCATTATAATTATCGAAAATAATCATACAAAAAACGTAATTTAAAATGTCTTGGAACGACCTACAGTATTTCCCATTAAAACATGCCTCGAACAGGGCGGTTTCAAACAGTGCGGCATGTCGGCGGAACGAATTAACCGTCTTATCCGAGGTATTCCTGTACTTGTTATAGCCTTGGAAGATGCATTACTGGCTGGATACAATTCACACTGAGTTCCAACTGATACATATGTAAGAGAGTTAGACAAATTCTGGGTACTTACTTGAGCATAAGATGCAGAGGAGATCTGAGGGGATAAATGAGAAAAGTACTTACGTCTAGCTTCAGGAAAAGACAAATTATCATCAATTTTGATATGAATAATCTCACACTCTCTGATCCAATGGGGACACTATTGAGAATTAACTAAATGAGAAGCTTTACAATTAATACAAGTAACATCTCTATCAGAAAATACACAGGTCTCTATCATGATCTTGTCCACATTTAAGACATCTGTTACTATTTGTGCAGGTTCTTATCCCATGTCCATACCTCCAACACTTAAAACAAAGTAAGGGATTAGGGTAATACCACTTGACATCATACGATAAATATCTATAGAATAGTTTACTAGGAAGAGTAGTTCCACCAAAAGTACATACTGAGAGAGAAGTAGGAATCTTCTCTCAACCTTTATTTAACCATTTTATACCAAGGACAGAATTGGTAGAAGACTAATTCAGTCAAAATTTCCTCAGTTGATAAATTAAGGAGTTCTGGGGCAAAAATAATGGTTAATATTAGTTTTAATGCTTTGTTCATTTTTGATAGGAGACATTCTATGACAATTTAACATATAAATTTGTATTCAGGACACCTTGAAACCTCAGGGAAACTGATAAAAATCAAGGAAATTTAATAATTATTTTTTACAAAAAAAAAAAAATTTAGACGTAAAAAGCAGCCATTATAGACCATTGACCAAGTATTTACCTTTTTCCACTGTTAAAATTTTGCCAGTCCTCATCCTCTCCAGTTTTATGGGGAGACATCTCGTGGCAAAATTAGGAAATATAGGTTAAATCAGCCAATTAAATCTGGTTTTTGTTTCATGTTACCTTATCCAACCAATCAGAGATGTGCATTTTGAATCTCCAATAATGCATACTCATTCCAAAATCCTTATTCAGTTCGGTTTTTGCTGTGGTTTGTCTGGGGTATGATTTGGATTACTTATAAAAAAAGAAAGGGCTGAAGTTTTCTTTACCAGTCACAGTGGTTTAACTACTCATGTTATTTGTCCGCAGTGTGGTCATGAGTGTAATTATAGAGAAGTTACTGACCAATATTATTGCAGAAGATTGACTAGGGACGAGCGTGGCAGAAAAAAAAAGTGTTCCTTCTCTGTTTCCCATCAAAAGGGCACATGGGTTGAAAAATCCCACCTCAAACTGTGGCAAAACTTATTGTACGTTGGGTTATTCTTGACAAAGCGTTTGACACAGCTAAATGCACAGCTCTATTTAGCGTTGACTTCCGAGTGCGCGGTTAATTGGAGGAATTTTTGCTTCGACGTCTATGAGCATTGGCTAGGCCAACAAGTTCAAATTGGTGGGCCTGGCAAAATCATCCATTTATTCCTGTTGGTCACCGCTGATTTGTACAAACATCCCAATGCTGCTATTTAACCCTCTAACACCGACTGAGTCGAATACTCAGCGTTTCAAATACACACATTTAGACTTAACCCTACAAAAACATTCGGCGTTAAAGGGTTAAGGTAAGAAATTGCAAAAAAACACGAGTTAGGTTAAGTTAGGTTAATTTTTTACTATCAGTCTGGTCTCTGGAAACTGAAAATAAAGTTCACCATAAGACTCTCTACATTTTTTTAAACAACTTTTATTAAGTACAATATGAAGGCAAATGCCAATTAAAGCTATAAAATTAATGTTAAGAAATTATTTTTTTGAGGGATAAAATCACGGATCATGTTTTTGGGAGTGATAAAATGGCTGATCCCACAAAGGTTAGGAAGGCACCGCTAACAAAATTGGGGGGTTTGACCTGAACTCATAAGACTTTAGTGTCACAATGGCATCGGTTCGCGATGGTTGTAATTATTCAGTGTTTAACTTCATGCAAATTTTTTGATGATGAAGAGGCTGCATTTAATTTTTATGTAGAACACGGTGTATTGCTAAAAGAATTTATTTGCCCTAAGAAAAACAAGGAAGGTATTGTTTGTGGTAATAAGTGTATGTTCAATAAAAACAGAAAAGCATTTAGTTGGATATCTAGCAAGATACATATTCTGCTTGAAATATCAAGAACCCAACCAAAGGCTACACGCTTTTCATGTTGCAGCGGCTCAGCTCTACAAACCACATTAAAAAAAAAAAAATATATATATATATATATACAGGTAAGAGTAATACCTAAAATTAGGTTAGGTTAGGTTTATTATTCGTTTTTTTGACCCAGTCACACCCAGCTATAACAACAATATATATTGAATAACCAATCAAAACTGAATAAGAAAATATATATATTATCTTATGCAAATTTGTATAAAATGTTTTTTTATTAAAATATATTTCCTATTTTTGGTGTTTTTTCAATATATATATATATCGACTATTTGGTGAATATTTCTTATTTTTGGTGATTCTGGCTACTTCTGCGCAATTCAATTTGTCCTGTTTTACAAATAAATCATTTTTAGCAATTTTTTGTTTGTTCAGTTCAGTTTTTTGTGACGAAGTATGATGTGTCAGTTATGCATATTTGATTTTGAAGACGTGATCTGCCATATTGCCCTCGATGAAGACAAGAGTTTAGACCTTTTTTTCAATCAGAATAATTAAGATATCCGTGACCTGCCCTAAATACAATAGTGCTTGTATTTTAAGAAAAGACCAGAAGTCTTTAGGTACCGTAAAAAAAATCCTAAAAATAAACGTGTCATTTCAGTTTAAGGGCAGGTGAAATTTAGCGGACTACCCATGCAAGGTTGGCACATGTTATTACATTATCATTTGTATAATTTAGGTCTCGGGGGTACAGGGGCTCCGCATCACAAATTGATCGGTCCTAATGTTTTGCGGACAGTTCAGTACATGACACCAGTTAGGTCAACTGTATGCCCTAGATGACTGGTTAGGTTAAGTCATGATATTTTCGTTTAAATTCATTAGTTTAAACGAAAATGACGAGTGCAAACTTTTCTGGTTAATTTTGAGGTGTTTTGTACGAAACTGCCATCCGTTTCCTGTGCAAATGTGTAGTTTTCAAGATGATAATATCTCGAAAACTACGCATTTGCACAGGAAACGGATGGCAGATTCGTGCAGAGCACCTCAAAGTTGACTAGAAAAGTTTGCTCATTATAAAAAGAGTGGGTCAAAAAACGAATAATTACCTAGGTTAGGTAGGTTAGGATAGTTTTACGGTACATATAATATATACAGTATTCGTTTTACTACATATATATAAATGTGTATATGACGCGTTCGGTGGAGAAGGGGCGAACGCAACATTTTCGAATTATGCCACAAAATGCAGTTAAAGTTTGTAAACTTTAAACCTTTGTATTTTTCCGGTTTATTAAAATGTTGTATGAATTTGAACACATATTTGAGTAAAATATTGTTGTGTAATATGTCGATATAATAAAATGCCAAGAAATTTTATAATATTATTTATTGATAGCTTCTGATGTTAACTGGTGTAATCCATTATTTGGTCCTCTTCGTCGAATGTTGTATTACCTGCTTCAACTGTTTCGGTTTCTTCCAGTTCCTTTAACAATCTTGTATAATAGTTCACTGCAGTTGCAGGCATTAGGTCTGATAATTCTTTGAGATCTTTTATTTTTTCCTTAGTTATTGGCAGCAATTGGGAATACTTTGGTTGCAGTGTCTGCTGGGCTAGATTGAATAAACTGACACTGTAGGATTTTTTCCCTTTCTGCAGTCTGACAGGATGGCTATTATCTGGTGTTGTGAGGTATGCAGTAGATATTACGTAGCCTTCTTTGTGTTGAAAGTCAAATATTAACTTTCTTGCATCTGTAAATTTAGTAGTTGTTGATTTCCTAATGACAATGCACGTTTTTAGGACGTCAAACTCGAGAAAATCAGCCTGTTTCATTTCTACAACTAGGAAGCGCTGCGAAAAGGCTGTAGTTATGGTCGTAACATAATCTTTTTTGGTGTAAATAATATTGCTGTAATTATTTTTTATATTTTGTTCAATTTGGCCAAATTGAGCATCACAGGGCATTGTCGAGTGACCAAAAAGTAGATAGATGTGTTCAATGTGAAGCAATGATGCGGAGTGAATTTCTCTGAGATACAGTAAAACCTAAATTTTACCGTGAAAGAGTGCAGACTAACATTTAATTTTTTGCATAGGTAAAGCAAAGGTTTTAAAGGATAATTATACGACAAAAAACTCATTTTTCGAATTTTGTGGCGTTCGCCCCTTCTCCACCGAACGCGTCATATATACCTTTTAGGTCACTCATGTTGGCTGTTTCTACAATTTCCATAATTTATATATCAATGGATTCATTTTTACATCGCGAATGCACCCTAGATAGTCTCTACTGAAGGAATTACCTGCATTTTAAGATATTTTTCAAACTTATACCCCAAAACAAACTTTGTATCCTGACTTAGTTTTGGGCCAGTTCCCTCACTTGAGACTATCCAAATCGCATTCCTGGTGTAATAATGAATCCATTGATCTATAAATTATGGGAATTGAAGAGACTGGAGTGATAGTAAAAAATTACCTAAGTTAGGTTAAGTCTGAACCAAAACATATTTTTCAGGTGTTTTTTGGTGTGATTTGTTCAAATCTGAACTTCGTTTCTTTGGGAAATAAGCCATTTTTGAAAAAATTTTAATTTTAAAATTTCTCAAAAACAGCTTATTTACCAAAGAAACAAAGTTCAGATTTGAACAAATCATACCAAAAAATACCAGAAAAATATGTTTTGGTTCAGAAAGGAGAAAAAGCACTAAAACGAATAATTACCAAAATAATACCCTGAATTTTATTCAAATTATAAGCAATCTTAGCCTCAACTTCATAAAGACTTTATAATTGATTTGGTATCCAAAAGAGCCTGAGACTATCTTGAGTTGATGGTATTCATGAGTAATGAGCCAGACCTACAATAGGTGACAGATTTCACTGGTCCACCACAAATAAGCTCTATAGACTTCTTAACACCAAAAAGACAGTTTGGTTAAGGGAACTGACAAATCTTTGCTATTCAAATAAATATAAGACATGCTCAATAGGAATATTAGGTCCAGGACTATTGGTAGCAGGTCTAGCGGGAGATGTACGACAATTCAAGGGTTGAGTAAGACTAGATGGTTCCCGAGTATCGAATCTTTGAGCAACTTCATTGGAACTTTTCTTGCAAAAAGAAGTGATAGCATGGTCAGTTTGCTTAATGATCTTACTCAAATCCATCAAGTCATCACTGCGAGCCGACTCAAGGGTCTTAGAATCATCCACCCATAACCTTTTAGTACTTTTAGCAGTTACTCCTTTACTCATGATTGAATGGAAAATTTAGGAAAGTAAATATAATGGTTAATATGAGTTTTATCGTACTCAGAATATCAAAAGCAAATATAATTATAAAATATTAAAGCATAATTTTCTCATCATTTTCATATAAGTCACTATGCTCACAGATGCGTACTTAACAAATTATGTACATTTGAATATTATGACATTTTTGCATTTTTTTTCCCGCCCTTCCAATATTTTGATTGGTAACATCATGAGAACATGATATATGAGCTAGACTTTTTAAGTTCTTAGGCCTTTTAAGTTGCTAGTCTACTTCTGTTAGTTTTTGATAGATGTTTGTAATGACAACATGTGAATAGTGCAAATATTATTTTGAGGATTTAATATACGAAGTGCATTCTAATGACTTCCGAGCAATAGAAATATTGAATATGTTATTACATTATCATTTGTATAATTTAGGTCTCGGGGGTACGGGGTAAAGATCACGCATCACAAATTGATCAGTATAGGGTTTTATATTTTTTATTTTTGAATTTCCAACGCTAAAATGTCGTTCAATCGATCAATTTGTGATGCGTGATCTTTATGGGGGCTCCGCCCCCGTACCCCCGAGACCTAAATTATACAAATGATAATGTAATAACATATTCATGTTAGGTAAGGTTAGGTTAGGATAATTAATACCAAAATACATTTTCCTAGTAATATTTGAGGTGTTTTGCTTAGATTTTGACCTCCATTTCCCTTGAAAATGGGCCAAACTTCAAAGTACTATAGCTTTGTTGGATCTCATTTCCGACGGAAATGGAGGTCATATTTGAACAAATCGCATCAAATACTACTAGAAAAATGTATTTTGGTGTGTAAAATGACTGAGTTACTTAAAACACACAATTACCAATATAACCTATACCCTAGGACTTAGCGTATAGGTAACACTAAGGCGAGGCCTAGCCCAATGAGATATGACGACTGCGGCCTACCCGCAAACACAAACCCTAAACAAGGCCTATGCCTTGCCAAGATCTTTTAACAAACAAGTACAGGAAACACTGGAGCGATCTTATACCATTCAAAAAATAATTCCAAAATGCAGGATCAATCTCAACTGCAGTCCCTGATGAAATGTTCAACACCACAATCTCGGTTTCAGTAATAAAACAGTCATACGTCAATACTTTTATCTTCTTTTAGAAAGTAAGATCTAGAATTGGTTGGTATGGGTAAGGTAGCTTTTGAGAGACAGTAAAGACTACTTACAGGTAAACTTAACTTGAAGCTGAAGAAAAGATTAGTAAAAAGCTTGATATGGAGTGTGGTACTGTATGGAGCAGAAACATGGACACTAAAAACAACTGAAAAGAAACTCCTGGAAAGTTTTGAAATGTGGATTTGGAGAAGAATGCTAAAGATAAGCTGGAGGGAACACTAAAGTAATGAGGAAGTACTGTAACAGGTGAGGGAGGAGAGAAGACTCATTACGGTGATAAGAGAAAGACAGAAGAAATGGATCGGACATGTGCTGAGAGGAGAAGGATTGTTGAAGGAGGTGATAGAGGGTAGATATGAAGGTAGAAGGCCGAAGGGAAGGAAAAGGAAAGCAATGCTGGATGATTGGAGGCAGGCAGGAGCTACCATGAGATGAAAAGGATAGCTCAGGATAAAACACTGGCGGGACACATGAGTTGGACCTGCCTGGTAGGCAAAACACGATGAATGGATGGATTCTGTTAGTTATTTTAATTGGCAAGACATTTGTAACTGTTTGAAAAATTTTCTGTGATAACTGTTGTACCCAAATAAGACTATTTTGTAACATATTTGAATGAGATTGATCTAATAAAACAATACGATTGATTTTACACTCGTCGTTGGTGGTCTGTTTTAAGAAAAAAATGTTGGTACTTACGTATTAACAGGAGGGGCCACCACTTATTGATGATTGGTTAGGTTAAGTTGTAATATTTTCGTTAGTTCAAAATTTCTAATACATCATATTTTTTAAATAGCAATATTTTTTAAAATATTTTTTTTATACAATTTTCTGAAAAAAAAAAAAAAAATTTAGACTTATTCATGATGAAAATTTGGGATCTACCAAAAAGTGAAGAAGATGCAGTCTCTTTTTTGCAAGCCAAAGATCATTGTAAATATTTGAAATATAAATCATTGTAAATATTTTTAAAAATATTGCTATTTAAAAAATATGATGTATTAGAAATTTTCAACTAACGAAAATATCACAACTTAACGTAACCAATCATCAATATGTAGTGGCCCCCCGTTAATACGTAAGTACCAAAATTTTAGTATTGTGCCCTTTTTATTTTAGGGGGTACCTTTTTTTCTTTGGACCCCCCCTTACTGAAAAGCCTAGATCCGCCCTTGTGACTGGAAGGCCCATCTTCGCTGATAAAAAAGAATGACATCGAAAGAATTGTGGCTGAAGGTTGAGGACTTCAGATAAAATGAAAAAAATTAACGGAGGAAAGGTTTCGCAACGTTTGTAAAAAACATTTCCTGCTTCAAGAATGCTGAAAATTTTCTGAAAGATAATTTCTATATATATATATAAAAAGTTCATATCTGTTGGGGTTTAAATAATAAAACACTTTATTTAAAAAGTATATTATTGAAACCGCAAAAATCATTCAGTTTTTTTAAACATTTTCTCACACAGAATTTACAACACATTTTAATTAATAACACTGAAACAACTAAAATTACAATCAAAACTGTTGTAACAAGTAGCCAAACGTCAATGTTAATTTGGAACCTGCAAAAGAAAAGAAATTACAAGTTGTTGAAACATTTACGCCGTTTGGAAATTCGGGAGTTTATTCTATAATGCATTTTGTTGTAATTTTTTACGTATGAAGAGCGAGGTTAGGTAATTTCTAGATGAATTTTCTGAGGTTATATTAAATTAATTTAATTTCATCTAAGTCAGGTTAGGTAGGCATATATGATGTTATCCATAGCATTTCTCGTGGAAGAAATAAGTAAAGGAAATTATAAAAAAAGCACTAACATACAGCAGTCGAAACTCTAACCAAAAAGTATAATTGAGAGTGTATGTACAGCAAAAACCTAAATATATTTATTTTATATTCACTGATGAAAGACAATATGTACATTGGCTGGCTATGAACACACAATATTAATATGTGTTTCGGAGCCATAAAAATTATAAACACAGCTTACACAGGGTTCTTAAGCTCCCCATGTTTCGCTCCCAGAATAATAACGTGTGACTTTATTTTTTCTTGAAATTGGACTCTTCGTACACTTACCAAGTCAGGTGAACTAGTGGGTTTTGCAGATGTTTAGCTCCTTTGTGCCTGAGGACATATTCGGTCCAGTAAACAACTTCTTCTGAAGGTTTTGTTGGCCAATCTTTCATTAATTTTGATCTGTGTGCAACACTCTGACGAAGACTATCAAATAATAAATAGTGAACTATTTTTAGATTTTACTCTTCATTTTAAATGTCATTATTCAATCTTTTTATGTTACTATTAAATGTTAAATATAGTTTTTCATGTTCATGCTCTAACAGACGTTTAATTTTTAAAGAACAACACACAAATTCCATATCACAATTGTGATTCTCTCTTATTTATTAATGTTTCCATAACAAAATTTACAAAGGACTCTAATGTTACCTGTTGTTTCTTAACGCTTCTTGAACAACGTTGCGAAACTTTTCCTCCGTTAATTTGTTCCACGTTACCTGACGTCCCCAACCTGCAGCCACAATTCCTGCAACATTGTTAGTTTAATCGGCGAAGAGGGGCATTCCAAGGACAGGAACTCTAAAGTAAGTTGCCTCCTGAGTACTTAATAAACCACCATGGCTGATGAATAAGCGAATCTTGGGATGGGCTGAAATTACGTTAGAAGAAGAGTCCAGAATGACAATAAGGCTTCGATTACTAGCTCTTCGAAACTCACTTTTGCTGTCTTATCTATACTTAAGTATTACGTCCACAAAATAATCTACAGTATTTTAAATTGACATACAATGGTCCTAATAGTTTTATCATTAAGAATAAAATAACTAAACTAACAAATAAGTTCTACCCACAAGTTACTGTTCGATGTATATTTACTGTAGATGGTTGATTGGGCTCGTTTTTCAAAATAAAGGATAAAATCCTAACAACTTATGCTTTTTCCTTATGTATAAATATACATGTAACGGATGCACTTCGTTCTACGTTGGGGTAAATTACATTAATCTACAGTATTTTAAATTGCCATACAATGGTCCTCATAGTTTTATCTTTAAGAATAAAATTAGTAAACTAGCAAATAAGTTCTATCCACAAGTTACTGTTCGATGTATTTACTGTAGATGGTTGATTGGGCTCGTTTTTCAAAATAAAGGATGAAATCTTAACAACCTATGTTCTTCCCTTGTGTATAAATATACATGTAACGGATGAACTTCGTCCTATGTTGGGGCAACTATACGTCACCTTCAACTATGTATGGATGAGCACAGGGCTGTGAGTACTCCTTCTGGAAACAGACTTACTTACACACTTCGTTCTCTACCATTAGAAATCACTCTTATCAATTTGAACATCCTATAAAAACTAATAATTTTTCCATTATTGTAAGGGGTAATAAATTAGATTTACCCTTTTAGAATCTATTTGTATTTTTACAATTAAACCCACAGTAAATGACGTGAATCCATTTAATTCTCTTAATTAATATACTAAGATAATTAACCAGCTAAACAAAAATGCATAACCACCACCACCAACTATTAATTTTTAGTTATTTTTGTGATATTTTGAGAATGCATGATGTTTTTTGTCATGATTTCAGTTTACATTGTATTTGTGTATGCTGTAATGTTGTTGTTGTTGTTGTTGTTTAGCCGATCAGCCCACCCTGATCGAGCAAGCCGGCGGCACGCAGGTAACCGATCGCCCTCTCACCAGAGGTTCAGCGCACTAGTGATGTTGTGTTGTGTTCTATGTTGTGCTAGAGTGGTGCAGTCTGTCATAATGTGTTCAGTTGTTTGTGGTGTGTCCTGACACAGGTGGCAGGTGTCGTCTGTGGAGTTGTCTAGTCTGTGTTTATATATCTGTAAGTTAGGGTGATGTCCACATCGGAATCGTGCTAAGTTAACTCGATCCGATCTGCTCAGGTTGACCTCTGACCTGTTATTGGGTGGCGGCTTCGCACCTAGGACCTAGGACCGAATTTGGACCGAGTTGTGTCAGTGCTTTGTGGGTTAGATGTGTGTGTGTATGTGTTTTCTGTACTGTGTGATGTCTGTGGAGCGTGGTATGGAATGGAGTATTTGGTTATAATGTCTCTCTGGTGTTACCGTAATGGTGCGAGGTGTCTGTGCATGATTGTGCATGTAGTGGCAAGGGTGTTGTGTGTTAGTTGTCGCTGCTGCCATGAATTGTGTTCCCCTCATGTCTAAATGTTCCCTAACTTTCAATATTTTTTTTTCTGTGTGCAGGTGTTCTATTGGTGTTGTTTGAGTGCATCCTGTAATGATACGAAGTGCGTTATCTTGTATTGTCTGTAAGGTGTTTATGTGTGTGTTTGAGATAATGGGTGCCCAGCATGAGCTAGCATAGTCCATAACTGAGCGAATATATTGTTTGCATATGAGTGATGTTGTTTCCTGCTGATGTCCAAAGTTTGTGCCTGTTAGTACCCTAAGCGTGTTAAATCTTGACGTACATTTGTTTTTAATGTTCTGAATGTGGTTTGCAAAATATAATGATGTGTTATATTAAATAGGGAAGTTACAGCTCATATTCCGTTTTCCTTTTTAATGAACTTGCGTTTAATTAACTGAATAACTTAAGAAAAAGTGTTGAAAAAAGTAAAGGAAAATGGGGAAGGATTGGATAACTTTTCTACTTGTGGAAATAAATGAATACGAAATATGAATAATGAATATCAAATATTATAAAGTTAAATCATTACAAGAATACTTTAATCTCTAAATAACACTGCAGGAAGTAAATATAAAACTTATTATTAACTTATGAATTAGACTCCACTTACTCTTTCTTCATCTGCTCTGGTTTAACGGCAGTTCCTAATGAGAAGAGAATAAAACCAGGTTCCCCAGATCCACCCAGCCAATCTCCTATATCCTTTTTATGTACAAGAAAGTACTAATATGAAGTTTCTCCAACATTTTGTTATATCGTAAATTACATACATCCAGTATATATTCGGTTAATTTTATTGTAGAATTGATTTGGAGTGATATTATAGTAGGTGTATACGAATTTCAAAGATTCTATGACAGTTCACTTAATCCTCCGAAATACAAAAAAATAATTTCCATTTACCTGTGGTAGTGGTTTCGTAGGTTTTATATGAATTCCCCTCCTAGCGTATATTACGGTAGGTGGTGTCGACTTTACAGGGACTTCCAAAGCACGAACACTAAGAATTTAATTGCAATGTTTCCTATATATGTGCGACAAGTAAAAAGAAGGCTGCAATTTACCAGAGTTTCAGAACTCTTTACATGCTACAAAGCAGTAAATACCATGCTACCAAGCAACACTGACATACCCTACACTATGTAGGCTACTCATGAAGGCACCCACTCATTCATGCAACTTGAGAGTTGTTGAAATGCATATGTTGTAAAACAAGGGGCCGATGTAAAGAAGTGATGCAGTCCAGGGACTTTTTTAAAGAATTTTTACTAGTGGGCCACTTTAAAAAAAAAAAGGGCACATATATCTAAAAAGGGTAGACACCAAGTACTAATACTAATACTAATATACTAATAAAAGAGGAAGAGCCATTGTTGTTCCAAGGCGATATGATGACTAAGCTGATTGATGCAGCATTGCTTGTATATATTAAGTTAAGGTGTGTGTATATATATCCATCTCATAATTGTAAGGTTAGTGAAAAATTCACTTAATTTAGAGCTAGCATTTTTGGGCTCTTGTGGCATCTTTGTTTGGGCATTCTTGTGGCATCATTTTTTTGGAGCACAGAGCGTCCTTGCTACTCGTTTGTTGAATGCGGCACTTACAGGGCGTGGTCTTATAGAGAGCTCTCTTGCAATTCAGTTTGGTTGTTAGATACAAGATTGTTGCATCGTGCAATGGTGCAGGTTGTGTTGTTGTTGCAAGGTTTAGAAAGAAGACCATAAATAGTGCCCCTTTTGTTTTTTATCTTAATTTTATGCAACTGAGGCCTAAGGTAGGCCCACATCGAGTCAGCAACCCTGCGGTAGGACCTAATAGGACCTCCAAGTCCGTAAGTTTTTAGTCTAGCTTAACTTAGGCTGTAGGTTAAACTGGCCCTTCAGAGCTTGGCCGTTCATGGCTCAGCTGGGATTCTGAACCCAATAAAATAAAAAAAAATAACATGATCCTTCGAAACCGGATTCTAGCCCAAGACTGAGTCAGTAACTATTTTCCGGCAAAGTTCTGATTGTGCAAATTGTAGCCCAAGTTAGGCCTGAACAGATTGAGCATAATTGAGTTAAGGTCCCAGAGTAGAAAGTTTGGTCGCCCAATTGCGAAACTTGGCCACTAGTCTGTCGTTGTTTTGGGCCTACATTTTCCCAGTTTGGTTAATTTTGGCTTATTATTCGTAGGCGAAGGTTGCAGACTTCAGTGCGCCAGTTACTTGGGTGGAAAATTTGGTATTCCATACTGGTGGTTGGTCAGTACCTCAACCAAGCAATTCAGTTTATTTGAAAAAAACAAAATTTTAGTTTGATCAGTTTGGTTAAGTATTTTTGCCAATTCAGCTTATTTGGCATTGAGCCCAATTGTTGTTTGCATTGAAGATGAGTGCAGCTGAATTGAACAAGTTTAAAAAAGAAGTGCCTACAAAGGTCTAATTACAAAGGTCATTGCCACTATAGATTCTGCCATAGAGCAAGAGGATTTAAGTTTAGTGACTGCACAGCTTTCCATATTGGAAACTAAAAAGGTTGCTCTAAGAGAAGTAAATGTTAAAATTGAAGCTCTTCTAGAAGAGGATGAAATAGAAAATAACATAATTTACTTTGAAGAGATTATTGATGATATAATTAAAGTATGTCACAGAGCAAAAGAGTTTAGCAGCTCAGTACAGTTAGAGACCAGGTCTAATAATGAAACACAACACTCAACAAATGTGTTTGTGAAGTTAAGGTTAACAGATCTGTAGTTCAATTACCGAGGCTTGTACTCAAAACATTTTCTGGGAGTATTCAGGAATGGCAAGGATGGGCAGACAGTTTTCAATCAGCAGTTCATTCTAGTCAAGTGTTAAGTGCCGTGGAGAAGTTTAATTATTTGCAGGCCCTCTTGGAAGGGGAGGCAGCAAAGACTATAGCAGGATTAGCATTAACAGAGGCTAATTATAATGTGGCTTGGGATATATTAAAGAAACGGTTTGGTAACCAGAGATCTTAATTAAAAGCCACCTCCGCACTTTTAGCTATACCTCCTGTTAATAATCCAATAGTGTCAAGGAGTTACGGCAGTTATATGATGAATTTGAATTAGAACTAGGTCCCTGGACAACTTGGGTGTAGGAATGGAAAAGTATGGTATAATGTTGGTTCCTACACTGGAGTCTAAATTGCCTAGCTCAATTTTGCTTGAATTAAGTAGGGGACACTCTGCAGAACATGTGTACATCCCCTTCAGCAGATGTTAAGTCTTTTAGGCACAGAATTAGCAAGACGAGAGGGAATTGAGTTTGCACAGTGGGATGTAAACAAGGGGACAAAGGCAGGCACAGCACCAAAGTTTCCACAAAAAGGAATAGCCCAGGTACAGTGTCAGCTCTACATGCATCCTCTGAGAAATTAAAGGGAATCAAGGAATGCATATTTTGCGAAGGCAACCACAAGTCATATAAATGTGAGGTGGCTGAGGCTTACCCTTTGAGGAGAGAAAGGACAGGGTAACTAAGTCCACAGCATGTTTTAAATGTTTTTTGAAAGGTCACAGAGCAAGGTTTTGTAAGTTTAAAATTTTGTGCAAAAAATGTCATGGTAGGCATCAGCCATTATTGTGTGAAAACACTCCTAGTAGGCCTACCCCAGAAGTAGAGACATCAGTGGCACATGCAGTGGCGGTCCTAGCTTACATGACGCCCTGGGCGAACCTCACCTTCAGCGCCCCCCCCCTGTTCGCCAACACACACACATTCGAATCCCCCCAAAATAAAGGACAGACATAACTCTTTCACAAAATAACTTTTTATTGGACTAATTGTTGGAACTTCAGAACCAAAACAAAGACTCAAATTTCTGAATTTTACAAATCCTTCATCACGTAAATAGAATAACTCACTTAAGAGAATGTAATTATGATACTATGAACAGGAAAAATACAAATTAAATTGCACAACTGCCATAAATAAACTAGAGAATCAAATTTCTAAATTGTACAAATGCTCTATCACATAAATAGAATAAGACACTTAAGAGAGGGTAATTATTATGCTACACTTTGAACAAGAAACAAAATAAATTGCACCACAGCACAACTGCCATCTAAAGCCTGACTCTTCTTACCTTCCTTGATGCAAAGTCATGAATTAAATCATCATATGAAATCTGCTCAGCAATTGTATGATTTATACTGATGATGGCCAGACCGGTAAGGCGTTCCTGTGACATAGTTGACCTCAGGTAGGATTTGATGAGCTTCAGCTTTGAAAAGCTCCTCTCTGCTTCAGCAACAGTGACTGGAAGAGTAAGACCAATTCTGAGAGCAGTCCACAAATTTGGATATATTTCAGAGAGCTCCCTTTCATGGATAAATGTCAGCAGTTCAAGCAAGGATATGGTCTTTGATGGCAAGTCAGGCAAGTTCTTCAGCTCCTGTGCAAGCTCTCTGCCATCCAAGTCAGATTGTCCCTTAAAGTGTAGTGTAGTACTAAGGTTCACACATTGTTCTGTCAGCTCCTCAAATGTGAGATTTTGGAAATGTGTCAGCACTCCAAACTTCTCTCCCACAATTTCCAACGTGGAAAATCTTTCCTGAATGGCTGATGTTGCAGCATCAACCACTGCATTGAAAAATGTCACCTCCAGCTTCTTCAAAGCATCAATCAAGGGCTCATCAGATGCTTCATAGGAGAAGTGCCGCTTTGTGGACCTCAGCCGTTTTTGTTTTAACACAGCCTCCACATTCATTTGTTCACAGATATCTGTGGCTGCCATTTGTGCAGCCACAAAACCTGTTGCCCTGTAATTGCGGAGACCTTCTCTGTTTTTTTTAGGAGATTTACTGCAACATCAACGTGCATGCTAGGAGACTGCATCTGCTTGCTCACATGCTGAATTTGGCACAACAGGTCATGCCACACCACTGAACAAATGGCGAAGCGGTATGACCCAACCTCCTCTGACAGAGATTGAGCCTCGACCTTTATTACAGAGTCTTTGGTGTGGTCCCTCACCTCGATCAGTGCATCTCTCACTGCAGCTGCCTGATATCTCAGGGGCTCCACACTCTTGATCTTGCTTTCCCACCTTGTATCAGACCACATCTTCAATGTGATGTTCACATGTTTTTTCAAAATGGCCCATCGTTGTGTGGAGGCTGAAAACAAGTTGTAAAGCTTCTGCAAGATGCCAAAGTAACTTGTGGCATCAATAGATCCCTTAGCAGCATCGGCCACAAGCAAATTCAGAGAATGAGCCCCACATGGAACAAACAGAGCTCTGGGATTAATTTCTAGGAGCCTGGATTGAACACCCTTGTTTTTTCCCCTCATGTTGGCCCCGTTGTCGTATGATTGTCCTCTACAGTCCATGAAAGGAACTTTTAGCTCCTCCAGTCTCTTCAGAATCAGAGATGCCAAATGTTGACCAGTGGACTCCTCTGCCTCCAAAAACCCCATGAAATGTTCCTTTATATGGGGCTTCCCCTCCAGTGACACAACCCGAATCACAACTGACAACTGTTCAGTGTGGCTGATATCTGGAGTGCAATCTAGAATTATTGAAAAAAACTTTGATTGTTTGATGTCGCTCACCATTGCTGAAATGGTCTTGCTGCTCGACAAATCAATGAGTTCGTTTTGTATGTGGTGGCCGAGGTAGCTGGTGTGACTGGAGGTCCCTTTTTGGACACGGTTAATGTGCTCTTGCATTATAGGATCAAATTGTGCCATCAGTTCAACTTCTTTCAGAAAATTGCCATTTGATGGTGAGAACAATTTTTCTGTATGTCCCCTTAGTGCCAAATTCCTAACTGCCAGAGAATGCACAATAGCAGTGAGACGTGTCAGCACCGCTCTCCATCTCAACTTCTCAGCCTCCAGAAGTGCCATCTCCTGCTTGTCAATGGTCTCCCCCTTTCTCATCCTCACTGCCAGTTCTTTCCAGATTTTCATAGAATTTAGGTGTTCTGAACTGTTGTCATGTGATGTGAGCAATGAGCTTGCATGCTTCCAGTCCGAGAGTCCCAAACTTGTTAAATTTATTTTCCTCTTGGAAAATAATGTACAACAGAAACAGAAAAGGCTGTTGTTTTTTAAGGAATAGACCAACCAACTTCTGGTTATATTTTCCCCACTAACCAATGACTTCCTGAAGTATTGATGGTGGAAACTTCTTCCGTCACTGTCGTTTCTAGGGAATACAAAGTCAGATGGTACTTGACTTGGTCCCCTGGAAACCAGTTGTGTCCGAATTCTCTCAGTCAGAACTGAAGGCCAGTTAGCAGGGTCGGTGGACAGAGACTCATCCTCAGGAGGCGATTCTGCTCCAGGCCTTTCTAATAGAAAGAACAAGAGCATTACTCATTAGTATACACACCTAAGTTAGATAACACATTATTCACAGCACTTTGTTATGGTGGTGGTGTTATGGAATTATGGTGGTGAAACACCACACATACCCAGTAACCCAGACCCAGTGATAATAACATTATAATTTATAACTGTTTGCAAAATGCTTTGCAGGGATGCACACACATACACATACACGCACACACTCACAGACATATGTGCACACAAACTCACCTGAAGAGTCCTGCCGGGGTAGAAGCAAATGGGTCTTCATCCTCAGGATCAGACTGCATTTGTGGAGACATATGTGAGGCTGAGGAGGTAGATGGCTCCTCAGCCTCAATAATGGCAGAAGTAGACGGCTTCTCATCCTGGCTAGTGGCAGAGGGTGTTCCAAAATATTTCAAAAGTGCCCCTGCAAATAGTAAAATAGAACATAACAGACCAATGCATGAATAGGCTAGTACAATTAATTTAACATGTTATTAAGCACAATTTATTAAACTTTTAGAATAGGAAACAAATGAATAATACAACCTCCTTGGTTAATGGCTAATTATATACATAATAGTACACTTCAAATGACTCAGAAAGCTATATCACAAAATAGCAGTGCAATATAGCAGTGAAGAGTAGATGACATAGCTCTATACCTTTATCTTTTGCTCGTTTCTCCTCTTCTTCTTTCCTCTTTTTTCTAAACTGAGCACCTGATAGCTTTGACCTCTTCTTATCCATTTGCGGTTATTTGACAGACCTTAGTGGCTTAGTGTGAAGATTCGTTCTGTAATAAATAATATACATTTCACTATTTAACCAAACCCAGAAAAATAACATTACATATGTTAAAGTATGGGCCTTTATTCCCAATAATATTAATCTGGAAGCATTTTGCATTGTTTAGGTCTTTTATGGGAAGGTTTATGGAAAATGCAATAGATGGTTTTTTATTAATAAAAATATATTTATTGATCTTTTATTATTTATTTTATTTTATTTTTTATTTTTATTTATTTCTTTATTTATTTATTCTTATTTTTATTTTTATTTTTTTCGCAGGCGCTCATGCCGCCCCTCCACAAATGCCGCCCTGTGCGGCTGCCCATATTGCCCATATGAGGAACCGCCACTGGGCACATGCCACTGCTATGAAAGGGAGTAAAAGTAAAGGAGGATTATTGCAAACAGCTGCAGCATTATTAATTGGGAATGATGGAGAAGCTACTGTAAGAGTGTTGTTTGATAGTGGTAGCCAGTGTAGCTTTATTAAGACTAGAATTTCCAGAAAATTGAAGTTTAAAGAACTTAAGAGGGAAAATTTATGAATTTCTGGGTTTGGGGGTTCTGTTCAAAACCGAACCAAAGTTAAGAAGGTAGAAGTTCTGGTTAAGGGTTGTTACCACAAGGTCCCACTATCAAGGTCCAAGCTATAGAGATTGAGGAACTTTGTGCTCCAGTCACTATTTGTTTAGATATGGCATGTGTCCAAGAATTGCAAGTTAAAGGGATTAATTTGGGCAATAATAAGTTTGAAGGAACAGAAGATATTAGTCTTTTGTTTGGAGCTGACTATTACTGGGACTTCATCACTGGTAATATTGTCCGCACATCTCGAGGTCCGGTTGTAGTGCCTTGCACCACAAGAGTATTCTTTATTAGTGAAAACTGCCACAAATTGGCATGAGTGAAATATTTAAATATAAATAAATAAATAAATAAATACAAGTTAAATATGTCCAGTGATCAAATTTAATTCTTAAGAATTCAGTGTGGTGTGACTAGACATGAATGGGCTTTTAAGAATTATTTTGGCTGGTTGGTAAAATTGTTAAGTAAAAACAAACTTGTGTGCAACGACAACACAAAGGACGCCAAAAAAAACCATTATTATTCGAAAGCACCCCCCAGCAAGCAAAGTTCCTTTTGTGGTATGTTTTGTGTATATAAATTTATTCTTTACTATTTCATATCTGTATGCAATACCGCATACTGCAGATACTAACGCCTTATACCATTTGCAATTAGTACTAAGATTCATACTACGAATAGGAATGTAAGATTCAAATAATAAAATTACTTAGGCTAAGTTAGGTCTAGGCTAAAGCTAAATTGTAACTAGCCTAACTGAGGCCTACCATAGTCTTTGTTTTAGATTAACCTCAGCTCAATATGTTGAAGAGGCAAAGGCCTGCCTATTAAATTTTCTTAGTATATTTTACTTTATAAGCCTATTATGTTTCATGTTATTTTCTTAGCAGATGGCCTACTAATCATTTGTAGCCTACATATTTCCTTTAGTCTTCCCATTCAACTTAACACAATCCCATAACCAGAATTAACTGTAATTTATCATCCACAGGTTACTGGGGCCTAATAACCTATATGTATTTTAAATTAATTATTGCCATTTTTATTATTCTTTTCTCTGAAATATCACTTACAGTATTCTTGTCTATCTCTTTGCAGACAAGGTTGTCATTGTGGCTATTATCCTTATTATTATTATCTTTTAGTTATTATATTATTGTTACTATTATTATTACTATTGTTATTACTATATTATTACTATTATTATTAGTTTATTATTAGTATAATTATTATTTGTATCATTTGTATTATTGCATATTCCTTATTACAATCAGTATTAATTTGCAGACTGTTATATTAGCCAAACGGGCCATTATTTAATCTCGCCATTATAAGTCCATCAAAGTTGTTACGGGTAAAAATCCCCTTTGCATATACTCATTAATTGTTGTCAATAAAATATAAAAATTCATATTGATTTAATAATCAGTCCTTCCCTTCTTTTATTAAAATTAACTTTGCGCCGCAGTGCCGGATGCCAATCTAGTACTTGGGCGCTGGTGACCCTGGCATATAGTTAATTATCTACGTAAACTTGTAAAAGGTCTAAATAAATAAAACTGGACTCTTACAATTGGTAACCTCCTGGAGTGACCAAACACCGTAATTTATGCAAAAAAAAATTCTAAGTTTTTTCTCAATTTTTGTCAATATATTCAGTCTGCATCTATAATTTTATTAAATTCACTAGTACAAAGCACTCACCTGTACTGGAAGTGTATTCTATTGCAAAATATTTTTTATTTTGCCTTTTATAAATTCAGCATTTTCTAACGTTTTTTTATGCAAATTTACTTATATTTTGCAAACAGCCTATACGCAGACTATTTTTCTGCTAATATTGGGCTACATCATAAAAAAATTACTTATTTTGTAAACAGCCTATACGCAGACTATTTTTCTGCTAATATTGGGCTACATCAAAAATTTTTTTACTTATATTTGTAAACAGCCTATACGCAGACTATTTTTCTGCTAATATTGGGCTACATCAAAAATTTTTTTACTTATATTTTGTAAACAGCCTATACGCAGACTATTTTTCTGCTAATATTGGGCTACATCAAAAAAAATTTTTTTTACTTATATTTTGTAAACAGCCTATACGCAGACTATTTTCTGCTAATATTGGGCTACATCATAAAAAAATTTTTTACTTATCTTGCAAATAGCCTATACGCAGACTATTTTTCTGCTAATATTAGGCTACATCATTAAAAAAAAAAAAAAAAAAAAAAAAAATTTCATGTAACTTTTTGTTATTGGCATTCATAACTCAAATTGAGTCTCATACTCAACCAAGCTTACCTGAAGCCATTATTTACATTCAACAACATTTGTTGAAATCTTGTCAGTTTGTGACACATTTTAAATTTTTTTTAGTACCTTGTAACAAATAATAGCCACAATGACCAACAACAACCTAGGGTCATCCAACGGTGGTACTCCAAATTCACCACCTATAACGGACTTTCTCACAATGTATCAGCCTACTACACTCCCAATTCACCCCTGAAGAGCCTGGAATCTTTGTGAGTCAACTGCGGGATTATTTCGAGAAAAGGAGTTACGGACCCACGAACCAAGTTCTCCTCACAAAGAACCTCCTGCCTACACAAGTATACAAAGTAGTGCGGGATGTAACTCTATTGCCTCCGTCTGACCAAGCTTTTGAGAGCCTCCTCAGCGAGTTAGTCAGGAGACTCGGCCAATCAGAAGAAGAGCGACTCAATGCTCTACTCAAGGACCAAGTTCTTGGGGATCAAACGCCAACAGCCTTCCTGAGAAATCTGCAAGACCTGGCTGGACAGACCAATGAAGACGATAAAAACTCACCCTTAATGCGACGCCGCTTCCTCAATGGTCTCCCTACTACCCTACGGCCAATGCTCCGTTGTATGCCAGATGATACAGATCTCCTCACTATGGCCAAAACAGCTGATAAGATGATGATTGAAATCCACCTTGGCCAAGTAGATAACCACACCCATCACCCCCAAATCTGTGCCACGCAGGACAACAATCTGAGTCCGGCTGCACAAGGTCTTAAAGTATCCAATGAAATTCTACAAACACTTAAAGATGAATTTAAAGCTCTCCGAATAGAGCTAGCTAAACAGGGAACGAGAGAGAGAAGTTCTTCAAGACGAGGACGACCCTCTGGCCCAATTAGAGCTCCCAATATGAACCTGGACAACGCCTCGTTCTTCTACAACCACAGCCACTGCAAACAGGTCAGTTGGTTGCTCCTAATCCAAATCTATTAGCCTTACCTCATCCTCAATCCTCAATCCCCACTACTCAGCCCCATTCTCAACCTATTACCTTACCACAGTCTATTGTTCATACCCCTCCTTGCTGGTATCATGAAAAGTTTAAAGATCGTGCAACGCGCTGTCTCACACCTTGCCCATGGACTCCTAACCCTCCTTTAAACTAACCAGGCTGGTGTCACAGGCGTCTGACGCTACAGCCTCTCAAGCCTCTCCTCCTATCCTTACTTCAACTAACCCTACCACTACCTCATTTAACACTGTCAAACCAACACCTACGTACGCAAGTAAAGTTAAAGAATCACAACCTACTTATTCAACCACAGCTAATTTAATACCCCCAACTAATTCTCCAAATACAACACAAACTCCTTCCCACAGCAATACTAACCTTCTTCCACAAAAATTTAATGATTCACAAACTACTGCACCACCTGGTCCAACATTCACCTTGCATGATCCACTTTCAGGCTATGCATTCCTTATTGACACTGGAGCTAATACAGTGTTATTCCCTGCAACAGCCGCAGACCGTGCAAACGGACCTTCTCCTTTCATTTTACGTGCAGCTAATTCTTCATCTATTCACACTTATGGACATCGTTCTATTTCAGTTTCTCTTGGACTTAGACGTGTTTTCCGCTGGATATTTCTTGTCGCGGATGTATATACCCCAATGTTAGGCTCTGATTTTCTTTCTGCTAATGATTTATTAGTCGATGTTCGTAGAGCACAATTAATTGATAATGTCACATATCTTTCAGTAATTGGTTCTCCTACCGTGCACCCCTCTTCATTATTGGCAAGTTCTCTGCCACAGTGCTCACCTGCTATAGAGCAGCTCCTAAATGAATTTTCTTCACTTACTCAACCCTGTTCTAAGGATACCCCTATTAAACACACTGTTGTCCACCGTATTGATACGGTAGGCTCACCTGTTTTCACCCGCCCACGTCGCTTAGCTCCAGATCGTCTTGCAATTGTGAGACGAGAGTTTGAACACATGCTCGAACTCGGTATTATACGGCCTTCAAGTAGCCCGTATGCCTCTGCTTTACACATGGTCCCAAAACCTACACCTGGAGACTGGCGTCCATGTGGAGATTATCGTGCTTTGAATGACAACACGATTCCAGATCGCTATCCCCTTCCTCACTTACACGATTTTACTTCTGCTCTCCATGGCACCACAGTATTTTCACGCCTTGACTTGGTGCGAGCCTTTCATCAAATTCCTGTACACCCTGATGATGTACATAAAACTGCTATAACAACCCCTTTTGGGTTATTTGAAATGACAAAAATGCCATACGGACTGCGTAATGCAGCCCAAACTTTTCAACGCTTCATTGATGAAGTGTTGAGAGGTCTCTCCTTCACTTTCACATATGTCGATGACATTCTCATCGCAAGTTCTTCTCCCTCAGAACATATTCAACATTTACGCTTAGTTTTTTCTCGGTTGGCAGAATATGGTGTATTGCTAAACCCTGAAAAATGTGTCTTTGCTGTAGATGAACTCACCTTCTTAGGACACAAAGTTACTTCGAAGGGCATTTCTCCTCTCGAAAATAAAGTATCTGTCATAAGGTCTTTCCCACAACCGCAAACTCAAAAGCAACTTCGCCGCTTTTTAGGGATGGTAAACTTCTACCATCGCTTCATTCCTCAGTGTGCAAACATTCTTGCACCCATAACCTCTCTTCTTCGCCAATCAAAAAGGGGCAGATCCACTGCAGTTCTGTGGAACCCCGAAGCTACCAACGCTTTTTCACAAGCAAAAGAGGCTATAGCACGAGCTACATGCCTTGTTCACCCTCAACCAGACGCTCCTCTGAACTTAGCCACTGATGCCTCTGACGTTGCCGTGTCAGGAGTGCTCCAGCAGCTTGTTTCAGGCGTTTGGGAACCTCTCGCATTCTTTTCACGCAAGCTCTCACCTTCACAAATGAGGTACAGCACTTTCGGTCGAGAGTTGCTGGCGATATACCTCTCCATCCGTCATTTCAGGTCATTCCTGGAAGGACGTGACTTTAGCATTTTTACGGATCATCGTCCGTTAATATTTGCTCTCCATTCTCAATCAGACTCTCATGCTCCTAATGAGCGAAGATACCTTGATTTTATTCTTCAATTTACTTCAGACATTCGACACATTTCAGGTTCTTTGAATGTTGTGCCGGATGCGCTGTCTCGCATCTCAGCAATTTCTGACCCTGGACACTCTCACATCAACCTTTCAGAGATGGCTAAGGCTCAGTCCACGGATACAGACCTCCAAACTCTTATTAATTCACCCACTTCATTGCAAGTCCGCTCTTTACCAGTTGAACCCAAGTCAGACTTACTAATTTTATGTGACGTCTCGACTGAGCATATTCGACCGTTGGTCCCACAAGGGCTGCGAAGAGCTGTTTTTGCTAAACTCCATTCCCTTTCTCACCCGGGAATTAAGGCCACCCAAAAATTAATTGCAGCTAGGTTTGTATGGCCAAGTATGCACAAAGATATCCGCAATTGGACTCGATCTTGCCTTCAATGTCAGCGTGCCAAAGTTCACCGACACACAAAGTCAGAAATTGGTACCTTTCCTTTGCCAAAGGCTCGTTTTGAGGCCATACACCTAGACATAGTCGGCCCCCTCTATTCTTCTCGAGGTTATACCTATCTTCTCACTGTCATTGATAGGTTCACAAGATGGCCAGAAGCTGTTCCTTTGACTTCTTGTACTGCTTCTGCAGTAGCTCACGCCTTTGTTTCATGTTGGGTTTCCCGTTTTGGAATACCTGCAACCATTTGCACAGACAGAGGTGCCCAGTTTGAATCGGCCTTATGGAAGGAACTCATGCTCCTTCTTGGGACTGAGCGCATCAGAACAACAAGCTATCACCCGCAATCCAATGGGGTGATAGAACGCTTCCATCGTCAACTTAAAAGTTCCTTGCGAGCCACTGATCCATCTACTACATGGGTGGACAGGCTACCCTAATCCTACTCGGAATTCGTACTGCTCTGAAGACTGATCTTGCATGCTCTGCAGCAGAATTAGTTTACGGTACCACACTCCGGTTACCCGGAGAATTTTTCACACCTACACCCATTAACCCCGCATGTGATCCTGCTTCGTATGTTAAGACATTACGCTCTGTTATGAAGCAAATTCGTCCCACAGCACCTAGAACTTCCACTTCACAAACTACCTTCGTTTCCCCTGATTTACAAACTTGCACACATGTTTTCTTGAGACATGATGCTCACCGCTACCCTCTTCACTGTCCCTATGATGGTCCCTTCCTTGTGCTAGACCGTAGACCCAAAACTTTCATCATTGACAAGGTGGGCAAGCGTGAAACCGTTTCTGTGGACCGCTTGAAACCAGCATACCTTGATTTTTCTCCAACAAAAGATCCTATCCTCCCTCAATCTTCTGTACCTCCACCTCAAATACAGGTACAGCAACTATCCCTCCTCAATCTTCTGTACCTCCACCTCAAATACAGGTACAGCAATCTATCCCTCCTCAAACTTCTGTACCTCCACCTCAAATACAGGTACAGCAACCTATCCCTCCTCAATCTTCTGTACCTTCATCTCATATACAGGTACAGCAATCTACCCTTCCTAAATCCTATGTACCACCACCTCATCCGAGGGTACAACAATCTATCATCCCTCTTCCAATTCTCCTTCATTATCGCAACCAACTGTCTTTGAACCAGCCAGTGGCTCCATCGCACAGGCACCAAGATCCCCTTCCCCCAATGTCCCTACTGCACCTGTAGCACCATCCATGCCTTCAGAACCAGTGCTGCAGGATATTGCCATCCAAAAGCAAACAACGACTCGTTCTGGAAGAGTCATTCGTAAGCCAGTGCGTTTTGACATTTAAGTGTTTTTTTTTTTACCCCTGACAACCATGTTTTTGGGGGGCAGTACTTGTAGTGCCTTGCACCACAAGATTATTCTTTATTAGTGAAAACTGCCACAAATTGGCATGAGTGAAATATTTAAATCTAAAATAAATAAATAAATACAAGTTAAATATGTCCAGTGATCAAATTTAATTCTTAAGAATTCAGTGTGGTGTGACTAGACATGAATGGGCTTTTAAGGATTATTTTGGCTGGTTGGTAAAATTATTAAGTAAAAACAAACTTGTGTGCAACGACAACACAAAGGACGCCACTTTAACATTATATTCGAAATCACCCCGCCAGCAAGCAAAGTTCCTTTGTGGTATGTTTTGTATTTATAATATTTATTCTTTACTATTTCATATCTGTATGCAATACCGCATACTGCAGATACTAACGCCTTATACCGTTTGCAATTAGTACTAAGATTCATACTACAAATAGTAATGTAAGATTCATATAATAAATTACTTAGGCTAAGTTAGGTCTAGGCTAAAGCCAAATTGTAACTAGCCTAACTGAGGCCTACCATAGTCTTTGTTTTAGATTAACCTCAGCTCAATATGTTGAAGAGGCAAAGGCCTGCCTATTAAATTTCATAGTATATTTTACTTTATAAGCCTATTATGTTTCACGTTATTTTCTTAGCAGATGGCCTACTAATCATTTGTAGCCTACATATTTCCTTTAGTCTTCCCATTCAACTTAACACAATCCCATAACCAGAATTAACTGTAATTTATCATCCACAGGTTACTGGGCCTATATAACCTATATGTATTTTAATTATTAATTATTGCCATTTTTATTATTCTTTTTCTCTGAAATATCACTTACAGTATTCTTGTCTATCTCTTTGCAGACAAGGTTGTCATTGTGGCTATTATCTTTTAGTTATTATTGATATTATCTTTTAGTTATTATTGATATTGTCTTTGTTATTATTATCTTTTTGTTATTATTGTTATTATTGCTATTAGTATTATTGCTATTATTATTATTAGTATTATTGCATATTCCTTATTACAATCAGTATTATTTGCAGACTGTTATATATTAGCCAAACAGGCCATTATTTAATCTCACCATTATAAGTCCATCAAAGTTGTTACGGGTAAAAATCCCCTTTGCATATACTCATTAATTGTCAATAAAATATAAAAATTCATATTGATTTAATAATCAGTCCTTCCCTTCATTTATTAAAATTAACTTTGCGCCGCAGTGCCGGATGCCAATCTAGTACTTGGGCGCTGGTGACCCTGGCATATAGTTAATTATCTACGTAAACTTGTAAAGGTCTAAATAAATAAAACTGGACTCTTACAGTAGGACCTAATAGGATCTCAAATCCGTAAGTTTTAATTTAGCTTAACTTGGGCTTTAGGTAGAACTTGCCCTTTAGAATTTGGCCGTTCACGGCTCAGCTGGGATTTCGAACCCGACAAATAAATAAAATAACATGGTCCTTCAGAACCGGATTTCTACCCCAAGACTGAGTCAGTGACCATTTTTCGGCAAAGTTCTGATTGTGCAAATTGTATCCCAAGTTAGGCCTAGACGGGTTGAGTATTATTGAGTTAAGGTCCCAGGGTAAAAAGTTTGGTCGCCCAATTGCGAAACTTGGCCAGTCGTCTGTCGTTTTTTGGCCTACCTTTTTTCCGGTTTGGTTAATTTTGGGTTATTATTGAATTAAGGTCCCAGGGTAAAGTTTGGTCGCCCAATTGCGAAACTTGGCCAGTCGTCTGTCGTTTTTTGGCCTACTTTTTTCCGGTTTGGTTAATTTTGGGTTATTATTGAATTAAGGTCCCAGGGTAAAGTTTGGTCGCCCAATTGCGAAACTTGGCCAGTCGTCTGTCGTTTTTTGGCCTACTTTTTTTCCGGTTTGGTTAATTTTGGTTATTATTGAATTAAGGTCCCAGGGTAAAGTTTGGTCGCCCAATTGCGAAACTTGGCCAGTCGTCTGTCGTTTTTTGGCCTACTTTTTTTCCGGTTTGGTTAATTTTGGGTTATTATTGAATTAAGGTCCCAGGGTAAAGTTTGGTCGCCCAATTGCGAAACTTGGCCAGTCGTCTGTCGTTTTTTGGCCTACTTTTTTTCCGGTTTGGTTAATTTTGGGTCATTATTGAATTAAGGTCCTGGGGTGGAAAATTTGGTATTCCATACTGGTGTTTGGTTAGTATCCCACTCAGCAATTCAGTTTATTTGAAAGTAAAATTTGCGTTTGATCAGTTTGGTTAAGTATTTCTGCCAATTCAGCTCATTTGGTATTGAGCCCAAGGGTTGTTTACATTGAAGATGAGTGCATCTGAATTGAACAAATTTATAAAAAGGAGAAGTGCCTACAAAGGTCTAATTACAAAGGTCATTGCCACTATAGATTCTGCCATAGAGCAAGAGGATTTACGCTTAGTGACTGCGAAGCTTGCCATATTAGAAACTAAAAAGGTTGCTCTAAGTGAGGTAAATGTTAAAATTGAGGCTCTTATAGAAGAGGATGAAATAGAAAATAACATAATTTACTTTGAAGAGATTATTGATGATATGATTAACGTAGGCCTCCGAGCAAAAGAGTTTAGCAGCTCAGTACAGTTAGAGACCAGGTCTAATAATGAAACACAACACTCAACAAATGATGCTTGTGAAGTTAAGGTTAACAGATCTGTAGTTCAATTACCGAGGCTTGTACTCAAAACATTTTCTGGGAGTATTCAGGAATGGCAAGGATGGGCAGACAGTTTTCAATCAGCAGTTCATTCTAGTCAAGTGTTAAGTGCCGTGGAGAAGTTTAATTATTTGCGGTCCCTCTTGGAAGGGGAGGCAGCAAAGACTATAGCAGGATTAGCATTAACAGAGGCTAATTATAATGTGGCTTGGGATATATTAAAGAAACGGTTTGGTAAGCCAGAGATCTTAATTAAAAGCCACCTCCGTGCACTTTTAACTATACCTCCTGTTAATAATCCTAATAGTGTCAAGGAGTTACGGCAGTTATATGATGAATTTGAAATTAGAACTAGGTCCCTGGACAACTTGGGTGTAGGAATGGAAAAGTATGGTATAATGTTGGTTCCTACACTGGAGTCTAAATTGCCTAGCTCAATTTTGCTTGAATTAAGTAGGGGACACTCTGCAGAACATGTGTACATCCCCCTTCAGCAGATGTTAAGTCTTTTAGGCACAGAATTAGCAAGACGAGAGGGAGTTGAGTTTGCACAGTGGGATGGTAAACAAGAGGACAAAGGCAGGCACAGCACCAAAGTTTCCACAAAAAGGAATAGCCCAGGTACAGTGTCAGCTCTACATGCCTCCTCTGAGAATAAATTAAAGGGAATCAAGGAATGTATATTTTGCGAAGGCAACCACAAGTCATATAAATGTGAGGTGGCTGAGGCCTTACCCTTTGAGGAAAGAAAGGACAGGGTAACTAAGTCCACAGCATGTTTTAAATGTTTTTTGAAAGGTCATAGAGCAAGGTTTTGTAAGTTTAAAATTTTGTGCAAAAAATGTCATGGTAGGCATCAGCCATTATTGTGTGAAAACACTCTTAGTAGGCCTACCCCAGAAGTAGAGACATCAGTGGCACATGCCACTGCTATGCAAGGGAGTAAAAGTAAAGGGGGATTATTGCAAACAACTGCAGCTTTATTAATTGGGAATGAGGGAGAAGCTACTGTAAGAGTGTTGTTTGATAGTGGTAGCCAGTGTAGTTTTATTAAGACCAGAATTTCCAGAAAATTGAAGTTTAAAGAACTTAAAAGGGAAAATTTAAGAATTTCTGGGTTTGGGGGTTCCGTTCAAAACCGAACCAAATTTAAGAAGGTAGAAGTTCTGGTTAAAGGGTTGTTACCGCAAAGTCCCACTATCAAGGTCCAAGCTGTAGAGATTGAGGAACTTTGTGCTCCAGTCACTACTTGTTTAGATATGGCATGTGTCCAAGAATTGCAAGTTAAAGGAATTAATTTGGGCAATAATAAGTTTGAGGGAACAGAAGATATTAGTCTTTTGATTGGAGCTGACTATTATTGGGACTTCATCACTGGTAATATTGTCCGTACATCTCAAGGCCCAGTAGCTATTGAAAGTAAGCTAGGCTGGATGCTACATGGTAGTTATTGCAATGAAATGGAAGTTAAGGCTCTCTTTGTTAAGATTGAGGAGAACAGCCATGGTCTGGAAGGGCATTTGAAAGCGTTTTGGGAACTTGAATCTATTGGTATAAAGGACAACCAGGCAAGTACAGTGAACAATGATGTTTTAGAGCACTTTGAAAAAGGGATTGGGTTTAGAGATGGTTGCTATGAAGTTGACCTACCATGGAAGGATTCTTGTAAACCCGGTTCAAACCTTCAGCTAGCTAATCGGAGGTTGGAGACTTCATTGTACAGGCTAAGAAAAAATGAGGAGTTGTTAATTGAATACGATGAGGCCATCCTAAGTTATGTAAGGGAGGGCTATGCTGAAAGGGTGCAAGGTGAGCTGGTGAGCCAGGAGGCACATTATCTGCCACACCATGCAGTGGTACGGCGAGACAAAACTACCACCAAACTGAGGGTAGTTTTTGATGGCTCAGCCAAGGACAAAGGTGGTGTGTCCTTGAATGACTGTTTGGATGCTGGGCCAAATTTAAATGCAGATTTATTTTCCTTGTTACTGAGATTCAGGTTTGGTAGAGTAGCATTGACTGCAGATGTGAAGCAAGCTTTTTTGCGGATAAAGTTAAAACCAGAGGACAGAGATGCAGTAAGGTATCTGTGGGTGGATACGAAAGACTTGTTGGAAAATGAACCTAACGTTCAAGCATATAGAATGAAGTCAGTGTTGTTTGGCCTCAGCTCTAGTCCATTTCTGTTGGCAGCTACTATGCAGTACCATTTTAAGAAATATTCTGAAGTCTATCCTAACACTATTGAACACATAAGGAAAAATTTTTATGTTGATGATTTGCTATGTTCCGTGGATAATACAGAAATGGCTAAACAGATATTCATGGAGGCTAGAGCTATAATGAGGGAGGCTGGCATGGAGCTCAGAAAATGGCAGACCAATCATTCGCAATTACAAGAGTTTATGAGTCATTCCTCTGTAGTACCTGACGCAGCAGAAAGTATTGAGGATTCTGGTATTAAGGAGTTGTGGGCAATAGACGCAAAGGTGCTACGCATCGTTTGGCAGCAAGATGATGATTTGTTTACCTTCAATGGGAAATCTTTAGTAGAGCTGGCCGAGAATGAGACAAGGTGGACAAAACGGACAGCTCTTAGTTTGGCTTCGAAGGTCTTTGATCCTCTTGGATTCCTGGCTCCATTTGTGATAAAGTCAAAAATTTGGTTTCAGAGCCTCTGGGAAATTGGACTTGGTTGGGACCAAGAGTTACCTGATCATATGGTGGTAAGGTGGAAATATTGGTTCAAAGAATTGGCACATCTTGGAGACATTGAAATCCCAAGATGGTACTTTGGAGAGTTGAACAATAGTCCAGACAATTTGGAGCTGCACATCTTTTGTGATGCAAGTGAGGAAGCCTATGCAACTTGTATTTATATAAGAGGCGCATTGCAAGAAGAAGTAAGTTGCAGGCTGGTTGCTGCAAAGAGTAGAGTAGCACCTTTGAAAAGGCTTTCTGTTCCAAGGTTGGAATTGATGGGTGCCGTTATTGCTAGTCGGCTTGCAATTACAGTGCGAAAGTCTTTGGCCCTCTATGAAATTCCAAGCTATTATTGGACAGACTCCACTATAGTTTGGCACTGGTTAAGAAGTCAGGCAAGGAAATGGAAACCATTTGTTGCCAATAGGGTGGAGGAAATTCAAGCGCACACAGATCCCAAGCAATGGAAGCATTGTCCAGGCATCCAAAACCCCGCTGATTTACCAACACGAGGAATTTCGGTGAAAGATCTTTCACAATCAAGTTTGTGGTGGAATGGGCCAGAGTGGCTAAAACTTGGAAGTGAAAACTGGCCTTCTAATCAGCCTATTGTAGGAGAATGCCAGGCTGAAGAAGCATGGGTGAGTGAGGTGAGAAAATGCGCTGTGAACAGTTGTCAAGTTATGCAGCAGGACCCCATATTGAGGCTTGAGGACATTAGCAGTCTGAAAAGATTGTTAAGAGTGACAGCATGGGTATATAGATTTACCAACAACATTAAGGGAGAAACAAGAAGGGAAGGAATTCTGAACAGTAATGAGATTCAGCAAGCCAGGAAATACTGGGTGGTATATATGCAGAAGAAAAAATTTGGTGAAGAGAGAGAATTGCTCACCAGCCATCCATTACAGGTTCTACCAACACATTCTGCGCTCAAGGGTTTGGATGTGTTTTTGGATCAGGATTTATTGAGAGTAGGAGGTAGACTACAGTTTTCTGGGCTTCCAGAGGAGAAAAGACATCCAATTTTGCTACCTTCTGGGGGCACTTTGTGGACCTTTTGATCCTGGATACTCATCATAAGCTGTTACATGCTGGAGTTAGAGAAGTGATAATAGAGATTAGACAACAATTTTGGATTCTCAAAATTAGACAAGTAGTGAAAAAGGTCTTGCATAAATGTGTGGTTTGCAAGCGTTGGAGTGCAAAGCCTTATTATGAAAAGGTGGCTCCACTTCCAAGAGAACGGTGTGTCTATACTGCCCCATTTGATGTAGTGGGAGTAGACTTTGCAGGGCCAGTCTATGTGTATGAGCGAGGGGAGTCTAACAAAGGTTATATATGTCTTTTCACCTGTGCTACCACCAGAGCAATCCATTTGGAGTTGGTAAGCAACTTAAGTAGTGATGTATTTCTTTTGGCCTTTAAACGGTTTGTGAACAGAAGGGGTTTCCCAAATAAAATCATATCGGATAATGCAAAAACCTTCAAAAAGGCTGCAAAGGAACTCCAAGAAATTTGGTCCTTGCTAAAAGAGGAAGGATTCCAATCCTACTTTTCACACCAAGGGGTACAGTGGGAGTTTATTGTTGAGAGAGCACCATGGTGGGGAGGATTTTGGGAAAGGCTAGTGAGAAGTGTAAAGTGTCCATTAAAGAAACTTTTAGCTAATGCTCATTTGAGCAAAGAAGAATTCTCTACTGTTTTATGTGAAGTAGAAGCAATGGTGAACAGTAGGCCTATCACTTTTGTTTACAATAGTAGGCAGGATGCAGAGCCATTGACACCAAATCATTTTCTTTGTGGTAAACGATTAACATCAAACCCCAGTGTGCCAGAAGACTTGCAGCCCATCCAGAGCACTCAAGGAGAGTTAACCAGACGGTTCAGGTACCTTGAAGAGCTACAAGATCAGTTATGGAAGAGGTGGCAGATGGAATACTTGCCAGAACTCAATTATTACCCATCAGGCAAGGTAAAGGGCTCCAATGCAAATTGTATCAAGGTGGGAGAAGTGGTAATGATTGGGGATGAAAGACCAAGGCAATGCTGGAAGCTTGGCATAATTGAAGAGTTGTTTGTTGGCAAAGACAATTTAGTTAGGTCTGCACTGGTAAAGACTTCAGGAGGAAAGTTAAAGAGACCTATACAAAAACTCTATGCTTTAGAAATCAGCAAAAACACAGATAGTCAAGATGAAACATTTGAGTTACAGCCTCATGAAGAAGGCTTGGCTAACCTTGCAGAAGGTAATGACAACAATGCCTCTTCGGTGGGGAGTGTTAGAAAATCTAGAAGAGGAAGAACCATTGTTGTCCCAAGGCGATACGATGACTAAGCTGATTGATGCAGCATTGCTTGTATATATATTAAGTTAAGGTGTGTATATATATCCATCTCATAATTGTAAGGTTAGTGAAAAATTAAATTAATTTAGAGCTAGCATTTTTGAGCTCTTGTGGCATCATTGTTTGGTCACACTGTTGGCATCATTTTGAGACGCTGCGCGTCTTTTCTACTCGTTTGTGGAAGGTCGTACGTAAAGGTGTGGTTTGATAGAGAGCTCTCTTGCAATTCAGTTTGGTTGTTTAGATACATGATTTTTGCATCGTGCAATAGTCCAGGTTGCGTTGTTGTTGCAAGGTTCAGAAAGAAGACCACAAATAGTACCCTTTTGTTTACCTTTTAAGTTCATGTAATTT
Source organism: Bathynomus jamesi (assembly GCA_023014485.1). NCBI lineage: Eukaryota > Metazoa > Arthropoda > Malacostraca > Isopoda > Cirolanidae > Bathynomus > Bathynomus jamesi. The sequence continues at coordinate 122,561 of JAJOZX010010845.1, forward strand.
AAGGTCTAAGGTAGGCCCGCATCGAGTCAGCAACCCTGAGGTTACCCTGAGGTAGGACCTAATAGGATCTCAAATCCGTAAGTTTTAATTTAGCTTAACTTGGGCTTTAGGTAGAACTTGCCCTTTAGAATTTGGCCGTTCACGGCTCAGCTGGGATTTCGAACCCGACAAATAAATAAAATAACATGTTTTGATGTAACTGGTAAGTGTTGAAATCTTTTGTTAGGTTTTTGGTTTTCTGCATTGTTGGTTTTTTCTTGTGCTGTGTTAAATTTTGGGAGTGTGTAACTTGATTTGTAAAGTGCAAGTACAGTTGGGAAATCTTCTCTTAGTTTATTAAGGCTAGGGTATATGTCAGTTGTCCTCTGATGAAATATCTCTTTGACTTTAGAAGGGAGCTTTTCAAAAACAACAGCTTGAATGATCCAAGCTGTTTCTGCAATGTTTAAATCATTGTTTTTAAGTTGTCCCATGAGACATTCAAACTCACAGTAAAAGTCAAAGAGGTCACCATAGTTGTCTTTTGGGGTTCGCATGTTCATTACTTTAAGAGCCAAATCATGTATAATTTCATCCTTATTCATGTAATTTCTGTTAAGTAATTCTATTGCTACAGAATAAGAAGTACCTATGGCTGGTAGTGATTCCACTAATCTTAAGGCTGGGCCTTTCAGATAGTTCACTAAATAACTAAATTTATCAACATCTGTAATGTAGTTTTTATTACCTATAAGGCTATGAAATTTTTCAATAAAAGATTGAAATTTGGCTCTGTCACCCTCAAAAGTGGGTACTGCAAGTGTAGGCAATTTTGATTTTAGTTCATTGCCCTCAGCCACATTGGGAGGACTAAATGAAGCATTTCTTGTAGCTTCTAAGAAGCTTTCGTATGTGTCTTCTTTTTTGCACTCATCAAGTTGGTTTTGAATTTCAGAAATATAGTTGTTAATTTTTGTAATGTAATTTTCATTGTCAAGTAGGAGAGTAGAATACTCATCATCTGTTAGTTCAATTGTGTCATCAATTTCTGTAATTATGTCTTCATCTAGTATGAGAATTTCTTGTTTGTAACGAGTAATAGAATTTAATGTTGTTTCAAGATCATATCTTGTAGGTTCCTTTTGTTTGAAATCATTGTACAGTTTGGTGATGACACCTTTACGTGCTGATTTTTTCCTCATTAATTTTTTGTGATTTTGAGATGGTGCCATAGCCCCAAGGTTTGTGTTTTTGTTTTCTTGGTCTGGGTTTCTTACCCTTTTGTCCAAGTCTTCCATAATTGTTGTTAGTGTTAAAGTTCTGAGTTTAATTTTATGATGTTGAGCAAGTTAAATTACTGTACAGTAATAAGTTTTTTATATAACCTGCGCCACAGGTTAAATTAAAAATTCACAATGTTTTTAGTTAGGATAGGCCTTGAGTGTAAAGAGTAAGGCCTACTTTAAGAGGTAGGCCTATTATGTAAGGTAAAGTTAGGTGGGCCTACTAAATAGGCCTATTTGTTGGGCCTACCAAGTAGGCTTATGTTTGGGCCTATTATTTTATAGGACCTCAAATGAGTTAAGCCTGTTAAATTAACAAGGCTTAGTTTTGAGTTTGAAGAGTAGGACCTATTAAATAGGCTTAATGTTGCGGGCCTATTTTTTTAGGACAAAATAAGTTATGCCTGTTAAATGAACAAGCCTTTGTTTTCGGTTAGTGTAAAGGTAAAGGAATCGGTTCCCAGTTGCTTAGGCCACCATATGAAAAAACTATAGTGGGGTTACGGTTGAAATTGGGGTTAGGCCTAATGAGCTAAGCCTAGCCACTGCGTGTCAGTGTAAATTGTAGAGGGGTTAGTTCCCCATACACAGGGCCACCATGTGAAAAAACTATAGTGGGGTTACGGTTGAAATTGGGGTTAGGCCTAATGAGCTAAGCCTAGCCACTGCGTGTCAGTGTAAATTGTAGAGGGGTTAGTTCCCCACACGGGCCATCATGTGAAAAAACTATATAGGGCTATGGGTTGATTGCCTGTGCCCTCATCCGTTGGAAATTTCCAGCAGACTTCAGTGGAGGGTTACCGACAAAAGCCCTATGCTTTTTCGTTAGAGAGTTATGAATATGTTGGTCTTTAAAGGACCTCTTTATATTTATATTGATTACGGTAATTCTAGCGTCGGGATTTGGGAAGCCTTATGTTAATGAAAAGAAAATAAGTTGCCTCACCTTATTTTTGCTGGGTCTTTGTTTGCTTCGATGTAGGGCGTTACGATAATTTTCGGTGTAGGGCCGCCACGATGGAGTTACGCGGCGAATTTACTTAAGGTAATTAATATAGGCAGTCACTATATAAAGCCCCTGAAGGAATAGGCCTATCCTTTTATAGTCATTAGGTTTTATATTATAAGGAATTCACTCAGAACTTGAGGGAAAACTTAAACACGTCTTCCCTGTTTAAAGCGTTCGCTGTCGATAAACAGCCCCGAGAGCCGTTCCTTGGTTCGCTTGTATTATTTGCCGAACTAGCAAAATTTTTGTTTGGTCTACTACTCTGTGGTAGACTAAACAATAAATTGGGTTTTCTTGTTGCTATGTGAGGCTGATTCATACATACAGGTTCTTTGTACGTATGGCAATTCAATTATTTCATTCCCAATAGGCTATGTCGCCAATCCCGAGGCAACTTTGTATAGATTTTTAATTCAATTAATTAATAATTTATATTTAATTATGAAATAAATGTACCACATATGATACCATGTTGTGAGCGCGTATAGTTTTTCCATAACATAGTTGATTGTACTACCTATGAAGATGCTATAAAGTTGCTCAATGAACTTTATATAAAACCGGAAAATGAAACGTTTGCTCGTCACCTATTAGCCACCCGTCGTCAGGAGATGGGAGAGAGTTTGGACCATTACATGAATGCATTAAAGCATCTGAGTAAAGACTGTAACTTTCAATCGGTCTCTGCAGATCAATACAGAGATGAATATATAAGAGATGCTTTTAGAAACGGTTTGAATACTCCTTTCATTAGGCAACGATTGCTTAAAAACAAATATCTCAGTTTACAGATCGCTTTTGATCAACCTCGCAGCCTTGAGTTGGCTCAGATTCAGTCTGATACTTATATACGTTCTAATGCTCCTCTAAATTCAGTTAGTTGTGAAACTAAAACAATTACAATAGAAAAACATGAAGCTAAACAAGGTGCGAATGAAACTTTTTGTGAGGAGTCTTCTACTGCTGCAGCAAGGTCTCGTAGATGTTTCTTTTGTGGGAGTAATGTGCATCCGCGAGCTAAATCTCCTGCAAGAGATAGTTTATGTCATAAATGTGGTATTAAAGGCCATTTTGCCAGAGTTTGTCGCTCTAATTCAAAAGCTTCTGCTTCTTTTAATACTTTAGCTTCTCTATCAGGCTCTATTTCTCATTCTTTGAAAGAGGCAATTCTTGCTATTTTAGCTAATGGTTTGTCTTTGAAGGCGCTAGTGGAAACAGGTAGTACCGAAAATTTTATTGATATAAATATTGTAAAAGAAAACAAATGGAAGGTATATCCTTGTAAAAGTCAAGTGTCAATGGCTAATACTTCTCATGTAACTAAAGTTGATGGGTTTTGTTGTTGTTAGAAAATCTAGAAGAGGAAGAACCATTGTTGTCCCAAGGCGATATGATGACTAAGCTGAGTGATGCAGCATTGCTTGTATATATTAAGTTAATGTGTATATAGTATATCCATCTCATAATTGTAAGGTTAGTGAAAAATTAACTTAATTTAGAGCTAGCATTTTTGGGCTCTTGTGGCATCATTGTTTGGCCACTCTGGTGGCATCATTTTGGGGCGCTGCGCGTCCTTGCTACTCGTTTGTGGAACGTCGTACTTACAGGGTGTGGTCTTATAGAGAGCTCTCTTGCAATTCAGTTTGGTTGTTTAGATACAAGATTGTTGCATCGTGCAATAGTCCAGGTTGTGTTGTTATTGCAAGGTTGAGAAAGAAGACCATAAATAGTGCCCCTTTTGTTTTTATCTTAAATTCATACAACTGAGGCCTAAGGTAGGCCCACATCGAGTCAGCAACCCTGAGGTAGGACCTAATAGGACCTCAAATCCGTAAGTTTTAATTTTAGCCTAACTTGGGCTCTAGGTTGAACTGGCCCTTTAGAACTTGGCCGTTCACTGCTCAGCTGGGATTTTGAACCCAACAAATAAATAAATAACAGTTGTGTAGATTTGACATTCAGGGATCGTACCTATAAAAATGTTAAGTTATCACTTCTGCTTAATCTATGTACTAATATTATGCTTGGCCATGATTTTTTGTCTAGACATGAATCAGTTGAGATACCTTTTGGGGGAAGAGAACCTTCCTTAACTGCGTGTAACCTTGCAGCAGCCGAGGTGGAACCTCCGTCTTTATTTAATAATTTAAGTCCTGAATGCAAACCCATTGCTATTAAGTCACGCCGATATTGTCAGGCAGATATGAGTTTTATTTCGTCCGAAGTAGATCGCCTTCTTAAGGAAGGCATTATCGAACCCAGTCGAAGTCCTTGGCGAGCACAAGTTTTAGTGGTAGCCAATGAATCTCATAAAAAACGCCTAGTTATCGATTATTCTCAAA